>SNQJ01S0029683.1:111702-151453 GCA_010110895.2 Picea sitchensis | reverse complement strand
TCAAACAGAGGAGCGTCTGGGGGGAGAGTCTGGGTGAGGGCCGAGCTCTCGCGAAGGAGCGTGCAGAGCTACGGAGGAGGTCGTCGCCATCTCCTGTAGGGTTTCTCGATTTGGAGTGCCTTTCTGGATCTTTATCAATATTAGTAATGCTCAATGTCTCAATAAAATTCACATAGGAAGAAGGAAACCTTTTCAAAGTTATAACCACCATACCTTCTTCTTTGATTGTCTTGTCAATTGATTTTAATTGATCTCTAATACCATTGATTTTTCCAATGATCTTTCAAGTAGTTAGATTCACCCATTTGAATTGAGAATAACATATCTTTAAGGGAAAATGTTCTACCTTTCTTTGAGGTTTTATGCATCTTCAGTAGGTCCCCCCACATGATAAAAGCATCAGTACCATCTTGAACTTCAAGAAGCATCTCATTCATTATCGAGATCTTGATCAACACCACAACGTTTCGATTCTTTGCATCATACTTTTCTTGAGCATCTACATCAGTTTCCCTCTTGATTTATTTTCCGAATTCAATTTTGTCCAAACATTCGTATTCAAATATGGCAAGCTTCTTTTGTTTCCATGATTTAAAATTTTGACCATTAAATTTGTCATTTCGTCCAACATTATATGAGATAAATTGTCCATTTTTCTAGAGTTTAAATACACCAAACAACTCTACTCTTTTGACTCAATGATTGATAATTGAATCGTTATTAATATTGTAGACTATGAATCAAAGCTCCTTGGCCTCCTTTCTTCTCCTTCATACAAACCTCTCATTAAAACCATGTGAGCAACATAACCAACCTCGTCACCAAAGCCAAAAAATCATCCTCCCTATACACTAACATTCAAAAATGTCTTATTTCTCATAATCCTCAGACCCCCAAAATCTATGGACAACCCAAAATACACAAAAAATACATCCCACCATACCTATGGTTAGCACTATAGGTGCTCCCACTCATGCCCTCTCTCGATTTCTTGCTGACAAACAAAAATCCTTCATTGGGAAAACTTCTTCTTTCAGTAAAGATCCATGGATTTTTCAAAAAACAATGGGTCTTCACCTTGACGAACAAGATATCATGGTTAGTTTCAACATTGTCTCTCTTTTCACCAATTTTTTTTTCCTTGAAGCCATTGATCTGATCTCCAAACAGGTGGAATTTGAAACCCTTAACCTCATCAAGATTTGTCTCACCTCAACTTTTTTCACCTTTAAGGGAACAAACTTTGAACAAACCAAAGGTACAACCATGGGATCATCTGTATCCCCCATGGTTGCTAACATTTTTATACAACATTTCAAGACTTCAACCCTTAACAACTTCCACCTTAAACCAAAGTTCCAGTATAGATTTGTTGACGACACCTTTGTTATCTAGCCTCATGGTCATTCCTCTCTCATTTCTTTTCTTAACCATCTCAATAGCATTTCCCCACATATCCAATTTACCATGGAAATTCAAAAAGACAACTCGCTACCCTTTCTGGATGTTCTTATCTCTCGTATCCCTAGTGGATCTCACACCCACCAAGTTTATAGAAAGAAGATTCATACATATAGATACCTCCATGCCCAATCCCATCACAATCCCGCTCAAAAGTATGTTGTTCTTAAAACCTTGGTTTCTTGAGCCATTCGACTCTTTGTTCCCCAATTCCTCGAAAAAGAACAAGCCCACCTAAGAAAATCATTGATGTCCAATTCATATTCCCTCTCTCAAATCAACAAAGCCTTTCACTCAACTCGAAATCCCACTTCGAAAAACCTAGCCTTTATTTCCCAGCCCCTAGCTCAAATTTATCTTCCTTATATTAAGGGTACCCCTAACCACATATCTAAAATACTGGCTAAAAAGAATATTAAGACCGTCTTCAAACCCTACAAAACCCTCAAATAACTTTTTAGAACTGCCATGGATAAATATGATCCGATGCTCAACCTAGGAGTTTACCAAATTCTTTGTTTTTGTGGTAAATCTTATATTGGTCAAACGGGTCGATCCTTCAAAACTCACCTCAAAGAACACATGGTTGACACCTCCCATAATTGAATCTTAAAGTCAACTATTGTTGAACATTCCTTCAAATCTAAGCATCGAATTTTCTTCGATCAAACCAAAATCCTAGCTTCTGAGCCCTATCACTCATCTTGCATCATTAGAGAAGTGTTGGAATTTGAGAAACACCCCAATAACTTTAATCACGATGATGGATACAAACTCAACCAATCCTGGAAACCTATTATTCATCGCATAGGACGTCAAACCTAATTCAGTGTGAATTTCTCTTTTTTATCCCTCCTGAGTCTCTTAACCCTTTACGCTTTTATTCCCTCCCTCGATAAATTTGAATTCAAACTTCCATTGGTTTTTTTACTTAATTTAAACATCAAACATCCCTCAACCTAAAAATATTTTATCATATTCTCTTATTATCCTATCTTCTAACCCTCTCATTTAATTCAATTCCTATTTCATACTCTAGTATTTATCTAATATTTCATAACAACATCATTTTGGGATTTGTACCTAATATTATATATAATATTTCATAGTGTTCATTTTTACCTTCGTTGTTTTTCCTCCATAAAATTGTTACTTTGTATTTTCATCTCTTTAATATTCTAATGTTTATCTCAATGACTATTGACTAATTTATTTATTTACCTCTTCTCAACGGTTAATTTATTTATTTATTCATTTACATCTTCTTAACGACTAATTTATTTATTTATTCATTTACCTCTTATGAACGATTTGATCTCAAATCTTCTTTATAAGCAAAACAGCAGTGCTCCTTTCGAAGATCGTTATTGGCTTTTGTCCCTGACAATGGGTGGAGTGTCCACTCAAAATGTAGGACGTTTCAAAACTCTCGACACAATTTATATCCAAAAATACCAGTGACCATTATGAGAAACTGTGAAAACCTACACTCTCAAATTTGTCATTTCCATTCAACATTATATGAGATAAGATGGCCATTTTTCTAGGGTTTAATACACAAATAACTCTAAAATATGAATTTACTCTTTTGACTCAATAGTTGACAACCAAACAATGTCCCGATTTGAATGGCAACAACAAGGTCTAAACCTTGGAATAAAACATTTTTTTGTTCTATGAAAAAAAACAAAAAAAAAAACAGGACTCTTGTAAACTTTCACTCCAACAAAACTTAGTCTTCAATTTCTAAATCAAATGCATAAACCCTTTTCAAAATTGTCTTCTTTAAAATTAGTATAGGCTTGTCAATCATAAAACTTAATTAGCTCACTTCTATCATGCATATTCCAAGCAATTTATTAGTTCTCTATCTATTGGAATCTTCCATAGGCATTAATTATTCTCCAATTCAGAATAAAGTAGATGAAATTTGTATGTTAATCGATTCTTGGTAAAATCGGTGACTTGCCTTCTATTTGGTGGCTCCTCCTACTCATGAGAATGGGTCACTATCACAGACTTGGAGTCACCCAAATTTTTCTTTGCGACTTGAGTCCTTGCCAAGTCATTCAGCACTTGAGGTCATGCAACATTTCCTTACCTTGACCACATGGGCTTGGCCATCCTGCACTTACTATGACCAAACTACGCCTCTTCACTTAAGGTTTGCCCAAAACTTCTCATTAAACTACAGTAAGTTAGATGCAAAACTAAGTTCAACGCAACCTAATTCATCCAACCATAGGCATGAGTCTAATTGTAGCTTCAAAACATCCCAGTAGTACTAACTCTTAACTAATATCAACATTTAGCCAATATATAATAATGCAAGGAACAGTAACATTCAACACTCTTAAAGCATTCACAATACACAAGTATGGGTGGCACCCAAGGCAGGTGCCTAACACTTTATTATATGAAGAATGTTTATAAGATACAACAAAGGAGTGAAGCCAATTTCATGTGGCTCATTTACATACTACAATTATACTGGGCACAAGTGCCTATAATAATTGTCAATCCAACCCCTAAAGCAACTGCAAGTCTACCTCCTACAGATCATGTATTCTTCTTCTTGTCATTTAGCCAAGACAATTTGTTTCACTGTGCCCGAACACTGAACTTGGCACAACATATAACTCCTTCACTAACTATTGCTCCTTGCTTTCTACTTATCATGCCTTAACACTTTGAGGCATCCTCCTTTTTATATGAGTCTTGCCTTGCCTTGCAAGCCCCTTTCGTTCTAAGGTGCACCCAAGTTCCCATATAGCTGACTTGCTTCCCTTTGGTGACTTGTCCATTGACCGTCGCCCATTGAGTCATTTCAAATCATGTCAAGTATACCCAAGTTCTCTCTCTCTCTCTCTCTCTCTCTCTCTCTCTCTCTCTCTCTCTCCATATATCTCTCTCTCTCTCTCTCTCTCTCTCTCTCTCTCTCCTACGTGCCACTATCATGAGGATCTTTGTCCACACTCTATTTGTCTTAAGAAATGCATGTATGTGGATGAGGCTGCCCGCAAAAACCTGAAATGCATGTATGTGGATGAGACTGCCACTATCATCGAGATCTTTAAGCCACACTCTATTTGTCTTAAGAAATGCATGTATGTGGATGAGGCTGCCCGCAAAAACCTGAAATGCATGTATGTGGATGAGACTGCCCGCAAAAACCTTCTTTTCCTTTGTTAGCCAAGTCCTTTTCCAAGCTTCACTCAATGAGTTGAACTAGTGTGAGTTGCCATTGTTTGTAGTGTGCCCTATCCATAAACATGGGTGCCCAACTTGTCTAAGGTGCACCTCACCAATAGGCTAAGGATTCCAAAACCAATTTTTCTAGGCATCATTTGTTCACTATGTCCATTTGTGTCCATTTGTGTTGATCATTGGCCACCAAGGTGATCATGTGGCAAAGGAACCCAACGCCACTCAAGGTGAGGACCTTACATCCTCCCCCATTAAAATTCATTGTCGTCCTCGAAAAGATCCTCAAGAACATGATGTCCTCAAGTTTTTTGTTCAGACCCATGCATCTATTCATAATCGTCTCTTCCAACTGCTTTTCATTGTTCATGGTAGAGTTGATGTCCAATTTCCCT
Source organism: Picea sitchensis (assembly GCA_010110895.2). Classification (NCBI taxonomy): domain Eukaryota; kingdom Viridiplantae; phylum Streptophyta; class Pinopsida; order Pinales; family Pinaceae; genus Picea; species Picea sitchensis. The sequence continues at coordinate 146,393 of SNQJ01S0029683.1, read as the reverse complement.
ATGTTTGATTCATTCATTTGGAAAAGTTTCTTTGCCCAACTTATGCCAACAATGCCTCTTATTTTTGCAGCTGCAATATGATTTGTCACTATTGCGACTACCTATTGTTGTTGCAATCCAACCTTCATTGAGAATATTGTCAAAACGTCTAAGTGTTCCACCATCTAGGCCTACTACAACATTAGTACTTTGACCAACTTCTCATGATTTTATACATTGAGTTCCCTTGTGTCTTGAACTAATTGGGTAGTTAATCCAACCGTTGTGTCAAATTAGTGAGAATGTACTTCCCCATGCCCAAACAATCTTTTCCTTCTACATTTAAACCATTATGTACAACCCTCCAAATTGAAGAAAGGATCTATATCTTTTCCTCAACTATTAATTCATCTCAACCCCTAATTTTCCAAGGCACCTTCTAACAGGTGCACTAGGCTCCATTGCCTACTTCTAGGCAGTGATCCATCCTACTATGGATTAGTGACAAGATAATGGAAAGTGGCTACCAAGGTCACCACCGACATCAATAATTTGTCCATAATCCACTAAGTCATGTGAAGAGTTTGGAAATTCAATATAATTATGTGTCAAGTATATCAATAGAGGCACGTTCGAATCAAATGATTCCATCACCTTCTTCTAGAAATCTTTCAATTTTTGGGTCATCTTGTCAATTGCCTTTCCCAAGTATGACCAAGGAGGGTTCAACCTCTTCCTTGGTCCTCACATACCAAGTTCACTATGCCTCAACCTTGTCAGCATGGTCTGTTGTCAAGCCTAGCCCATCCAGGTCAAATGCTTCACTGACTTCCTAGGCCAAATCTTATGTTGTCTCCATCTATCCATTTAGAACTAGAACATCTTGCGTATCTAAGTAGACATCTACCAATCTAACCATTTTTGTTACTATGGAGTCCATTATGGCTTCAATCCCAGTGATCCTATGCTCCAATACCTTCACTGAATTGTTGTCCACCAAAGATTGCACAAGACCTCCTCTCAAAGTCTTATCTTTAATTTGTTCTTCAAGACCAATTCATCCAAGTTCTCTACTGCAAGATTGCTTAGCCCCTTGACTAGTTGTAGAAACCATGCTCAAGGAAGTCATTCTTCCAACAACTTTGTGACCTTTCCTTACCATAGGGATAACACATGGATCTTGGCCCGAAAATATGACCAAACACTCTAATTGAAGCATAGGCATTGCCTTCACCTTCCTCAATAATTATTGCCCCGTAACAATATCAAAGTCGTCCATAGGTACAATGGTGAAACTCATAGTTCCACTCCAATATCCAAGCTTCAAGGTGACTTCATTTGGTCGTACCAATCACCTTTTCCACCTTTAAGTTCACTACCTTGAAAGAAGTCTATGTCGGCTCGAGCTACAACCTAAGATCTCTTACAACATCTTCCTTCATGAAATTGTGGGTCACCCTAATTTCAACCATGCCATTACCTGATCTTTCGTTCAATACTGTCGGAAAATGGCAAATCCTTGTACAGTCTTGCTCCTAGTTTCGTACAGATTTCTCTTCCAACATAGCACCCAAGACTTGTAAAACACCAATGGATGGTTTGTCCACTCGCTCCACAGTGGAAAACTTTTGTTTCGTTGGACAATTCTTTGCATAACGATCCTTTGCACAAATCCAACAAGAAGTAGGATTACGTTTTCCTTGGGAGCATATGGTTGTTTGGCCTTATCCTCGCCAGTCTTCCCAAATGGCTTCACCTATCCTTTGTATCTCTTCTTATTCTTGCCATACTAATTCTATCCTAGAGCATCCTCACCATTCCTTGGACCACCTTTTTCCTTTGCCTTGTAGTCCAATAGCTTGTTTGTTGTGGTGATGGCTAATTCAAGTGTCTGTGTGTTTTCATGTCAAAGGTCGCTCTACACCCAAGGTTGCAATACATTCATGAAATGGAACAACCTATCCTCCTCGTACATGTATTTGATTTTCAACATGAAGCATGAAAACTCCTTGATATATGCTTGAATCCTGCATGTATGATTAAGAGCCAATAATTGATTATGTGCAATCTGTGACTGATTCCCAGGCCCAAAATGAGCCTTCAAGGCTACTTTCATCTCTGCCCAATTTTCAATCTTCTCTGTACTATGCCAGCTACTAAGTCCTCTGTTGATCCGGATTATTTTCGAAATGAAATGAAAGCAGATATATTACAATGAAATACTCATAAAAATTGCCATAAACAGAGAGATGCATCAATACATGATTTACATTAATGAAATAAATGTACAGAGACTGTAAAAATACAAAGTGCAAGACTCGCTAGAATGGTGGCATCTTTATCTATGAGAAGAGATGTGACGGCTACACTCATTCGCCAAAAGATTATTACAATGACGCTCTGAAGGTTCTTTTATGATAAACATGAATGCCAAAACCCTAGACATAAAAAAACCTAACCCTAGGAGATGAAGCACCAAAAGTCATGTGGGCCCTGTTGGGGTAAGTTAGTACATTAACTTCCCGAGGTCGTAGCTTTTGCATACAATCTCCGTTTTAGGTGTGTGACAACCCGTTAGAAAGGTCTTTTTGAGAACTATGCATTATGTTGTCAAACTCTAACTCCATCTGCAGTTTGACTGTGGCAAGCCAAGAAAATATTGTTTAGAGCCCCAAAACAACCCTAGAAGTACAAAAAGATGTACTGACGTGAAAACTTCCAAAATAAGCCAATTGGAATAGGTGGGCGGACACCAATATCCACATGGATGTTATGTAAGGATTTATGATAGCCTCATAAGTGCAGAACCCACAATTACAAAGAAATGTCCCCATTACAGAGAAACATGTTGAACTGAAAACTGTTAAGATGAGCCACTTGGAATTTGGAACAAGTGGTTGGCCACCAATATCCACCGGGATCAATCCTCACCCCTTAGGAAGCAATGGTCTCCATTGCGTTGAGTGCACGGGGAAGAGGGGAAAGTGTTTTTTGAATCTGAATCTTTGTGAGTTGTGTGCCTTGTTAGAGAAGTTGTATTGCTTATTCTATGGAAGGCTATCACGAGTATGTTGCTGGCGGGGTTGAATTTGTTCCATCAACCTGATGTCTCTAGGCTTGACGAGGCATTGTGTAGGCACCATCGTAGGTGAAGAAACAATTTCTACAATTTGCTTATGCTCGATAGAAGGTGTTGAGGCTCTAGTGGTTGCAGTGGCCTTTTGTGCATCCTTTGAACAGATTGTGAAGAGGATGAATTTTGCAGTATGAGAGATTACATTGTGGCACTGTTTTGGTGGAACAATAGTCAGAACCACCTCTTGTATCCTATAGAGTTGATCCCCCAGAGTAATAATGACACTACGGGGTCGAGACTCATAAACAACATGATGTTTCCACATATATGGTTGGCCCAAAACAACATCACAAACATCAAGAGGGGAAACATCGCACACTACCTCATCCTTGAAGGGTTGGATGCCATAGGACGGGCGACACTGTTGGCTGACACAGAGATCTCATCCTTGGTGAATCCACCCGATGTTGTATGGCTGCGAGTGTGGTGTTGTCAGCAACCCCAACTATTTGACGACCTTAACTGAGATGAGGTTCTTCTGGTTGTCTCTTTCAACAATAAAATGCAACGGGGTCCCCTTCACCCCCATCTGTGAATGGAAGAAGCGCTCCCCATATTCAGGATCTACTAGTTCTTTTGGTTGAATTATTGTCGTCACGACAGTAGCAATGGGGTCTGCGTCAATGATCTGTCTGTTTTCAATATTTTCTAGATCATATTTTGAATCAGGGTTCGACTCCTTGTCTTTGACCTCGACCACTAATGATTGTTTTGAGCGACATTTATCGGTGTTGTGTCAAGGKATTKTGTGGAAGTCACACCACTTCCCAATGTCATTCTTCGTCTTTCCCTTACCCTTCTTTTCCTGTGTCTTGGACTGGTTGTCTGGACATTGTTGGGTAGGGTCGTCTTTACCATGCTTTAGTTGTTGCGGATTTGCAGACCCAAACTCCCATTTGTTCTGGTGCCTAAATTTCTACTTGATTTTGATAGCATATCGATAGGCATCTCCCAATGATGAGATGTTTAGGAAATCCATTTCGATTTGGATGTACTTATGTAGAGTCCCACGGTATTTCAGAACCAGATGTCGCTTGGAGTCTTTGATACCTAGCTTGGTGCACAAGGTATGGAAAGTATGTGTGAACTTTGACACTGTTTGGCTCTTCTCTTGCTGCAGTGTGGTCCATCTCATGTACCGATCTTCATAGTTATCAACAGGGTAGTATTGTTCCTTGACCACATCCACAAAAAAATCCCAAGTGAGCTCGACCACATATATTCTAGATTCCTCTGTGGAACTTTCCTCCTAGTAAGTTTCCCACCAATGTTTGACATGGGGGAGAGCCTTGAGGAGTGTGAAGGTGATATTTTCCCTGTCGGAAAAATTGTGAACAAATAAATAACCTTCTAGCATATTTAACCATTTTTCCAAGGCATCTGCATCTATCTAACCTTCAAATATGGGAATATCAAAATTAACTTTTACCTTGAAGGGATAGGTTCCTCCAAAGTGACCGCTTGATGAAGATGTGCATGTTGCTATCGACAAGCATTGAACGATGTGTACAAAATTCTCCATCATTGTGTCCCTGTGTCACGCAAGAGCTTGCTCAAGCAACAAGTTAATAGAATCTTTTGCTCCGCCATTTTTATTTTTTTTCCACCATAGAGGGTTTCTTGGGTGTGTGAGAGTGATTTTCCTCAAGAGAGACAAGCTCGAGACCCAACTTGCTATACTCGGACCTTGTCAGGGACATGCACTGAAAAACGATCAAGAGCAACCTGCTCTGATACCACTGATCTGGATTATTTTTGGAACGAAATGAAAGCAAAGATATTACAATGAAATACTCATAAAAATTTCCAGAAACAAAGAGATACAACAATACATGATTTCTATTAATGAAATAAATTTACATAGACTATAAAAATATAGAGTGCAAGACTCGCTAGAATGGTGGCAGCTTTATCTCTTAGAAGAGATGTGATGGCTACGCTCATTCTCCAGAAGATGATTACAATGAGGCTCTGAAGTCTTATTTATGATAAACATGAATGTCAAAACCCTAGACATCCAAAAATCTAACCCTAGGAGATGAAGCACCAAAATTCATGTGGGCCACATTGGGGTAAGTTAGTACATTAACTTCCCGAGGTCGTAAATTTTGCATACGATCTTCGTTTTACGCATGAGGTAGCATGTTGGAAATGTCTTTTCGATAGCTACACATTATGCCATCAAACTCTGACTTTGTCTGCAGTTTGATTCTGGCAAACCAATAAAACATTGTTTAGAGCCCCAAAATGGTCGTGGAAGACTGGAAGTACAAAAATATGTATTGACATGAAAACTTCCAAAATAATCCAATTTGTAACAAGTGGGTGGCCACCAATATCCACCTGGATCATTTGCTCAATTTCTCTACCAAAGCTTCATAGTACCTATCAAGAACATTGCAACAACATTCACCTTGGCCTCATTTGAACTTCCATTTATTTGTTTCAAGTACTACTCAATATCCCAACAAAAGTTACCAGGTAACTTAGCATTGTGGGTGCCATCATATGGTTCTCGTTCCTTGATATTTATCCTCACAAACGCTGACTAACTATGCCTACTGGAAACAACTCGTTTCAACACGTTGATGGTGTCTTCTAGGTCTTTGGACTTGTGTCGCAATAGAGTTCAACGAGTCCTCCACTGTCCTCAACCATTCCTCATTTTCATTATTCAAGGTTGTAGTCACCATGTTTGCAGTCTTTTTGTATTCGTCCACAATAGTATTAAAGGTCTTGTACATGCAAATAATTTCATCTTCCAAGGATTCTTCCTTCTCACTGTGCTTACAAAGAGAGGTTGTCATCTTCTCAACTATCTTCTCTAAGGTTGAAAGCTTATTCCTCATCCTTGGTATCTTTGGATATTGTCCACCATCACTTTCTTCTGCATGCGAACTAGCCATTCGCTCTCACCCAAGTGCCTGGAAACTCATTCCAAGGCTTGTTGTCTTGCTTCAAGTTCCTTCACTTGTCATGGACAAGTGCACCAAACTGTCTCAAAATATGCTCTGATACCAACTATCACAGAATTGATAGTGGTCAAGAGCACCAAAATTGCCATGAAATCATCTTTGATACCACATGTTGCGTACCTACAGTCTGTTAGGATATAGACCTCCACACTAAACCAAACATGAAAGAGAAAACATATTTAAACAAGAAAGTAAATGACAAGCATAGTACATGCAAATTTTACCCTGGAAACCCAAACGGGAAAACCAACATTCCTTGGGCATCTTACTCTGTTGTCATCTTATTCATTCAATGAATAAAGAGTTACATGACTAACCTTGGTCTACACCTAAGACAAAGTCGCCATCATACTCTCTTGCTTTACACAAGAACTACCCTGCAGCCAATTTGACTTACATCTACATGACCAACAACCTCTAAATATTAGCTTCTACAACATTATAACACGTCTTATATATAGGCTTTACAGCATGCAAAACCTCAAATCATGGAGCCAAAAAAGAGTTAGATCCACACAGATGATTGGCTGCAAATCTCGTGAATCTCGAGATTTTGTTATAGACGACTACCATTCAAACTCAAGTCAGTCTTCAGTTGGTTGCCACTCAACCTCCTGATGAGCTACTGTCGACTCAACTTTCGAATTGTCATCAATCACTTCGACTTTGACTTCCCGGTCAATCACTTTGACCTTCGACTTAACCATCGACTCAACTTGATTCGTCATTCAACTTATCCCCAATCGATCCACCTCGACTAGACATTTAGATAATTATTCTTTCATTGTAAAGAATATAACATCCCAACATTATCCCACTTATTGTCTTCTTTGCTAATACATGAGAACATGAACATTTGTTCATTGACCCTAGGCAGCAATGCCCATTGCCTCTCTACACCAAGAGAACTTCACAACACTCACAGACTTGGTCAAAGAGTTTATTATGTTTTCCAACATGTCTACTTTCTCCAACAACACCTTGTTGCTTTCCACCATGTCTCTCATGAAATGGTATTGTACATCAATATGCTTTGTCTTGGAATGGTACGTTGAGTTCTTTGCCAGAAATATTGTACTTTGACTATCACAATTTATCTTCATAGCTCTCTGCTCAAACCCGATCCATGAACATAGTCGATGCAACCATATTTCTTATTTGTTTCCATGAGTAGTTGTCATGTATTCAAGTTCTGTTGTCGGCAAGGCTACGATTGTCGGTTGCTTACTCATCCAGTTGATTACTCCATTGAACATCTTAAACACATATCCACTAGTCAACCTTCGTCGATCTATATCTCCAACCCAATCGGCGTCGATAAAGCCATGTACATTTACTTCACTATCAGCTTTAGGCTTCCCTTGGTAGCCTATAGCATAATCTTTCGTGCTACACAAATACCTAAACACGCTCTTGACAATTGTTTAGTGATATTTCCCAGGTGTCGACATTTATCTGCTAAAACTCCCATTGCATGAGCAATGTTTAGTCAAGTGCAGACCATCGCATACATCATACTACCAATAGCACTTGCATAGGTAACACATGCCATGTCCTCTCTTTCTTCTTATGTTTTTTGACATTGTTCATTATTTAGCTTTGCTCCCATGGGAATTGGCACCTTAACTAGTTTGCAATCCTGCATGTTGAAATGATTCAAAACCATTTCAATGTACTTCCTCTAATTCAACCAAAGCTTTCTAACTTCTCGATCTCTCTTGATCTCCATTTCTAGAATGAAGTGCATTGCACCGACATGTTTCATGTTGAACTTGGAGGATAGTTGCTTCTTAACCTCCTTTATTGCATCCCTATTATTTTCATCTAGCAATGTCATCGACATACAATGCTACATATATGAAACACCCACCTTCTTCCTTGGAATACACATAGTGATCAACCTTGCTTCTCACAAATCCCAAACTAAGGATGTACGTGTCAAAATTCTAGTACCACATCATCCTTGGTGATTGTTTTAGACCATAAAGGGATCTTTTCAACTTGCACACTAGCTCTTTCTTGCCCTTTACTGCAAATCCTTCTGGTTGTTTCACATAGATTTCTTCTTCTGGGTCCCCGTGTAGAAATGTTGTCTTCACATCCATTTGCTCTATTTCCAGATGAAATGTTGCAGCCAAAGACATTAGTACTCTAATGGAAGTCAATTTTCCAATAGGGGAAAAAATCTCACCAAAATCAATTCTTTTGACTTGGGAATATCATTTCACTACTAGCCAAGATTTGAATTTCTCGACTTAACCAGTTGCGTTCAACTTTTTCTTAAACACCCACTTACTACCGGCAAGTTTTCTTCCATTAGGTAATTCGACCAAATCCCGTGTCTCATTCTTGTGCAAGGATTCCATCTCTTTGACCATGGTGTCCTTCCAGAGTTTACCCTATGTTGAGTTGACTGCGCCCCTGAATGACTTGGACTCCTCATCCGTGGAAGTTAATACAAATGCATAGTGGAAATTGGGTAGACTATACTTTTCAACTAGTTTTCTTACTCATTCAAACCTTCTTACAACTGAAGTCAATTGTTCCGCCTCTTCATCTGATTCAGTCGACTCATTTGAATCATCTTCTTCATTCCTTAGCTCAAACCTCACCTTCTCTAGATCTTTCTTTGTTTGAAACTCTTCAGACTTGGAAGTTCCTCCAACTTCCCTGAAGACCACATATCGACTGTACACAATTTTCCTTTAGGTAGGATTCCAGAGCTTATATCATTTCATTCCATCCTTGTATCCAATGAAAATACTCTTGACTGCCTTCTTGTCCAACATATTCCTCTTTTCCTTGGGAACATGCACAAATGCATCACAACTAAACACTTTGAGATGTGAAAGTGAAGGCTTCTTATCAAAACATACCTCACATGGAGTTGAGTCGACTAGCATTAATGAAGGAGACTTCTTTACCAAATACCTTTTCCTTTTGACTACCTCTACCTAAAATTCTTGTGCGAGCCTTGCACCACTGAACATGCTCCTTGACTTATCCATCAATGTTCTCTTTATTCTCTCAACAACTCCATTTTGTTGTGGAGTATATAGTGTGGTATTTTGGTGTGCTATGCCACATTGCTTGTGGAACTGCTCAAACTCTTTTCCACATAATTCTCCACCATTGTCATTTCTAAGCACCTTGATCTTCTTGTCTATCTAGTTTTCCAAAAGAGATTTAACCTCTTTGAATCTCTCGAAACCCTATGATTTCTTCCTCGGTAAATATATCCACGTCTTCTTGGAAAAATCATCTATGAAGGAGACATAATAGAGGGATTGACCAAGTGAAGGGACTGGTATAGGCCCAAACACATCACTATGAATTAATTCTAGAATCCCCTTTGCCCTTGTCACTCCAGATGGGAACCTAACTCGATTTTGTTTTCCATATATGCAATGTTCACAAAAATCAACTTCCAATTTACAATTTGGAAAACCTTCAACCATACCTTTGTTGTGCATGGCTCAAAGTCCTTTTTTGCCAATCTATCCCATCCTCTGGTGCCATAACATGGTTAGGTTGACTTGATGAAGAACATTCAAGTCGATTTGTGTCGAGTCAGCCTGAGTTAAGTTGATTTGAGTCAAAGTCGAGTTGACTTCAGGAACAACAATGTTGTTGCATCCAGTTGAGTCAACATTCCCTAACAACTTGCATATGGTTCCAATCTAAAATATTTTAATTAAGACCATCACACCCCTAACCATTTTGCATGTATCCTTCTGAAATAGAGTCTGCACACCCACATCACTCATCTTGCTAACAAATATCATGTTTCTTTCCAAACCTGGAATGTGAAGCACACCTGGAAGGGTTCTACTCTTCCCATCCTACAATATCAGTTGTACTCTTCCTTGTCCAACAATTTTGGTTGTCGAGTCATCCCCAAGAACACATTTCCCCCTTCATATATCTCATATTTATACAACCATTCTCAGTGAGGCTTCATATGAAATAATGCTCCTAAGTTGATCAACCAAGCATCATGATCTGACTATGTACTAGTCCACGTTGGATACACATCACCTCCTTTATCCATAACAATCTTTCTCTCAATTGACTGCTTCTCATCAGATCCTATATTGACTTCTATAACCTTTGACTTGCAGTCTCTTTTGTAATGCCTAGCTCTACTACATTTCCAACATCTTGTTGTCTACTGAACTGGGGATTTAGATCTACCCTTCGACTTAGACTTTCTACCGGAGAATTTTCCTTTATCTGTGTCGACCGGTCGACCTCTCACCATCAAGGCACCTTTGGTCGATCCTTCCATGTTCTTCTATGTCATTTATTCTAACATTAGATATGCCATCATGTCTTCTAGTGCTAGTGTGGTCAAATTATTCCCTATAGCCACGATTAAGCTATCCTGTGAGTCTTCCAAAGAACATAATGGGCTTATACATTTCTCCTCCTCAGTGATTTTAATATCCATAGACAATAATTGACTTATTACAGTATTGAATGCATTCAAATGCTCTATTATTGAGCTCCCATCACTCATCCTCAGAAGATACAACTTCTTCTGAAGGAAGAACTTATTTACCAAGGATTTCAGCTGATACAAGCTTCCCAACTTGTCCCGCAATTTCTTGGTCGAGTCTTCACTTGAGACATTCAGTAGTATTGAATCTGCAAGAGGAAGTTGAATTGTACTCCTTGCCCTTCCTTCGAGTTTTTCCCATACTTCCCTCAACATACATATTAAAATGGTACATGGGCTTAACACTAGACATTGTTCTTGATCTACAAGGAGATCTTCAACTTTAAGCTTACAAAGCTCAAAATTTTGGCCATTGAGTTTTTCAATATCTATCCTCAAATTGCTTGCTAGACCTAGGTTTAACTCGTATCCAAGATATGCTTAACCTTACTCTGATTCAACTTGTACAGAAAAATAAAAATTAGTTCTATTACCCCATGTTAGGAAATAGACCTCCACATTAAACCAACTAGAAAAGAGAAGGCATATTTAAACAAGAAAGTAAATGACAAACACAGTACACAAAGATTTTACCCTGGAAACTCAACCTAGAAAACCAACATTCCTTGAGCATCTTTCTCTCTTGTTGTCATATTCATTCAATGAATAAAGTGTTACATGACTAACCTTGCTCTACACCCAAGACACAATCGCCATCATACTCTCTTGTTTTACACAAGAACAACCCTGTAGCCAATTCGACTTACATATACATGACCAACAACCTCTAAACTAGATTAGCTTCTATAGTATTACAACATGCCTTATTTATAGTCTTTACAGTATGTAAAACCATGAATCATGGCACCCAAAAACTATTACCGATCCACGCAGATGATTGGCTGCAAATCACGTGAATCTTAGGATTATGTTACAGTCGATTTACCAGTCAACCTCCAATTAGTGTTCAATCGATTGCTACTCAACTTCCAGATGACCTCTTCTCGGTTGACCCTTGAACTTGTCGTTAATCACTTCGACTTCGACTTCCTAGTCGATCACTTCAACCTTCAACTTAATCATCGACTCGCCTTGACATGTCAGTCGACTTATCCACAGTCGATCCGCCTCGACCAAACAATCAAATGATTATTCTTTCACTACAAATAATATAACAACCCAACATAGTCTACCCAATTTTTTCTTTGCATCTTGAGTCCTTCCCAAGTCATTTTGACATTTTAGGTCATGAAACACTACCTTGCCTCGGCCAKAGGGGCCTAGCCAAACTACACCTACTACAACTAGACTTTGCCTCTTCACTTAGGGTCTACCCATAACTTCTCCTTAAGCTACAATAAGTTAGATACACAACTAAGTTCAACTCAACCTAGTTCATCCAACAATAGGCATGCATCCAACTACAGCCTTAAAATATCCCAGTAGTACTAACACTTAATCAATATCAACACTTAGCCAATATACAATAATGCAAGGAACAATAACATTCAATAGTCATAAAGCATTCACAATACACAAGTATGGGTGGCACCTAAGGTAGGTGCCTAACACTTTAATATATGAAGAATATTTACAAGATACAATAGAGGGGCGTGACCAACATCTTGTGTCTCATTTACAGATTACAATTACACTAGGAACAAGTGCCAACAAGAAATTTCAATCCAACCCCTGAAGCAACCACATGCCTACCTCCTACAGGTCATGTCTTCTTCTTCTCATCACCTAGCCAAGACAATTCGTTCCACTGTGCCCAAACCCTATACTTGGTACAACCACAAAACTACTTGACTGACTCTTGCTTCTTGCTTTCTGCTTATTATACCTTAGCACTTTGAGGCATCCTCCTTTTTATATGAGTCTTGACTTACCTTGTAAGCTTCCTTCAGTCTAAGGTGGATCCAAGGTGCCCACATAACATATTTGCTTCCCTTGAGTGACTTGTTTGTCTATCATCTGTCAAGTAGTTCCAAATCTTGTTGGGTCTACCCAGGTCATCCCATCTACCTAGTCCATCCGTCCAACCACACCCAAGTGTGGTCAGGTGCACTTAGTGTGTCTAGTGTGTCTCAACTTATCCGAAGGCAACTTTTTCCATCTCATCTCAATCGGTCCAGTCATTTCAAGTGTGCCCATTTTTTTCAAGTCTGCACAATTGCGCCCAAACTTTTGAAGTTCATTCGGATGCACCCAAGTGCACCCAACAATGCACTTAGGCGTGTCCAGTGGAGGTGCTCGATGGTGTACACTCAATGAGTGCACCCTACAGTTGTGATCCATGGCTACTCCCAAGTGTGGGTTTCCTAACTTTGTCGGTCCATATATACTCTAGGAACCAAAGTCATCAAGCTCTTTAAGCCACTCTTCGTCTATCATGTGGAGTACATGTCTGCAGACAAGGTTTCCGACAAAAACCTTCTTTGCCTCTTTTAGCCAAGTCATTTTCCAATCTTCTCTTGGTGTGTTCGACTAGTGTTGGTAGCCATTGCGATGTGCCATGTCTATCAACATAGGAACCCAACTTGTGCAAGGTGCACCTTACCAATAGACCAAGGCATCAAAACAAATTCATTTATACATCATTTGTCCATTATGTCCCTTTGTATTGGCCACTAATCCCCAAGGTGATCGTGCAATGAAAGTGCTCGATGTCACTCAAGGTGAGGACCAGACAATTACTGTCTTTGATCATGACTAGTGGCACCTAGAAAAATGATATATCAATTTCTAGTAGCTTCCTTTGTGGAAGCATTTTCTTACATGTGGCAGATTCCTTTATGACGACAACTCAATTCACACTTTACATTCCTTTTGATGGCGACGTATTCAAATCCTTTGGAAGATCCTATAAAACTTTTGATTTATTATTGTTTTTTTTAATTGTTGATTATATGGTGGATGCGAGTTGACTATATTCTCATGTCCACAACCCCATGAATTCTAACAACCATTATCCTCTTCGACCAATTCCTCCACGAGATTTGACTCTAATTCACCCACTTTTACAAACTCGACAACAATTATAGTTCTTCAAGGGGCTTCGACTCTAATTCACCCATAGTCATATATGTGACGACTCTTTATAAATTCACCTGCAACATGAGTAGTAGAATTTTATTTTCATATATATATTTATTTCCCTACAAATTTCCACATACATAGTCCTTTGACTCATTCAAGTATGGCTTTCCCTTTCTTTCCTCCATCTAATGTGTGTGTGCAATACGTTGATGCCTTCTCTAGTCACAATAGTCCCTCTACTCCTTCACCCACTTCCTCCACTTCTCCTCACCATGACTCCTTCACCCACTTTCTCCACTTCTCCTCACCATGAATCCTCATAGTAGTCTCTCAACTCCTCCACCCAATTCCTCCACTTCTCCTAGTCGTGACTTAGATATCATGTGAGATTTTACTCGCACATGCATGGACAAGAATACACATGAATGAGAAAGAGTGGATTGATTCATTAGATAATGCAACATCTCATTACATAATAGGAGAGAGAAAAAGTACATTGTGTAACTCTCAAATACCTAACTATTAACAACTACATTAAATGTCGCATTATCGCATCACTTTATTAGTGGGCATGTATTATTCATGTAAGTCTTAAGTTCTAAATATGACAATTATCTCCAACATGTTCATTGACCCTCTTTTGTGAAATCAAACATATAAAGGATCATAATTGATGTGGCAAGTTGAGTATGGTTAATGGAGACGTTATTGGTGACATTGTACTCATATTTAAAATGCCTATCAACAACAAATTGAACAATTGTTTGGTGCAGATTGAATGTTGCACTAATTGAGGATTTGTATTTGTTGATTTTGAACATTTTGATGCATGGTAAAATAGAAAACATAGATAATTTTTTTAATTTTCGCAAAATTAATCAAGGTCCTTGTTGGTGAATAGACTTGGTCATGTGCTTAGTGATTACAAATCAAGTAGTAGTATGGAGCACTAGTGTAAGATATAGAAAGCCTGATTTTCGAGACTAGAGTAATGTTATTTCTACATGAATGTGGAGTGTTCTCCTTGAAAATAGATATAATTTGTTCAAGCATATTTTGTAGAGACAAAAATAGGCCCAAGATTATAGTTGATGTGGAAAGTTATGAATGAAGAGTGCTCTCCTTGTATATAGATATAATGATCATGCATATTTTGTAGAGTAAAAAATAAGCAAAGACTATAGTTGATGTGGCACATGTCAACAACAAATAGAACTGATGCTTTGTGGAGTTTGAATCTGTATACGTTGATTCTAGAAATTTGGGTGGAGATTTTTATTTATTTTTTAACCATGGAAAAATTATATTCATTAAAAAAAGGTTGTGTGAAAGCATACAACAAAGGAGTACAAGGTTCTGACATCCCCCTCTATCTCTGAGAATATTTCTAAACTAGCTAGATAGAGAACTATAGTATTTCCTACACAAAAGTTCCATACATTTCTACAGGTTATGACTTTAACATCTCAACAAAAAAACAACCTTGAAAAATTTCTACTCGTCATGGAAGAAAGTTGTCTTGAATTTATGTCTCCTTGGCTGAGATGGGAGAGTCATTGTCTTCTACATCCACGGGTTCATGCATCCTCCCAATTGTGTCTTCTCCTTGCACATTGTACTCCTGAGAATTCTTAGACTTGTGATTGGGAGGCATGTGAAATTGTGTCCATTCGTTGTGGAAATACACATGCACAAAGAAGTTGGCATTTTGTCTTTAGGGCCTCATTTTTTTGTGCATGAAACTGGAGATTTTGCATGATATTATCAATACTAGTTGAATGGGTGCATTCATTTTCAACCATCATGTTGGGATTTTGTAGTGAGGCATCAGTATAGCCATGAATTAACTCCTCGTGCCACCTCAAGGTCTTCTTCATTTCTCTCGAGTATCCACAGTACATCTCGTTTTTGCACAAAAGTTGTCAAGAAATCCAAAGATAGTATACCCCAAAATCCCAAGTGCCAATGCCTACTTTCTTGAAGGCTAACCAGAGAGGATTAACACTATTCCCAAAGAGACGAGCCCAAAACCATCGAACATCGCTGGAAGATTATGTCGGGGAGGTAGACCAACGACCCTAGGCTTCCTTGGGATGAATTATCAACCTTACTAGCATTGAGAGACCAAAACTAACCTTTGTCACCACCCTCTCGACTTGGAATCTGTCTTCCAACCTATTTCGCTCAACACAAAAACCACCCATGCTTTCCTCTGCTTACTCTGCACACAAGACTCGCGGATTAACCCTCATCGGACTAAGAATTCCAACCAACTACCCATTCATTATATCCCTCCCACATGCCAATCTATGTACCATTCCAACGAGTTTAATTACCCTGCTAAAATCGAGGATTGCCCAATGCATGGACAACTTAATGTGCTTGTCGACCTTTGAGTTTGTCATCTGTAGTGTACCTAGGGGGGTAATATGGGGTACTTAGGGAGTTACCCAATGGGACTAACAATAGATATTTCTATATACAAAGTCAACTTTTAATAAATAAGGCCTATGTAATAGTGTGAAAGTAATAAATACAAGAAGGCTTACTAGAGTGTTCCACTTACTAGAATGTTCGTAGGGGATAGATAGTACCATATAAAGGAGTAGAATCATTGGAATGGAGCATAGTGAAGAATATTGTAAATGTACTGAGCATTGCTTGAGGAGTGTTATCCTTCCATAAGGATTAATATATGGTGTTACCCTACCTCAAGGGTTTTATCTACTATTCTTGTGTTTCTTCTTTACATGAATAATTGAAGTTATGTTTGAAGTTATATTTCAGGTTTATTGAGACACTTAACACCGACCCACTCCTAGAGACCATTAAATATGGTAAAGTGACATCCATTAAGGTATGGGGGAGAAGCTCATCTCACTATGTTTGCAGCATGAGCCTGGGCTGAGATGAGAGGCTACTTTAGCCCAATGATTTGCAATCCCATTTGATTCCCTGCAAACATGGAGAAAGGTGACCTTGTCAAAGTGACCAAGGGATTTACGAATTCTCACAATTAGAGCACTTAGTCATGTTTGACGAGAAATATCTACTCCTTGTAGCTTTTATCACTAGCATTGAGTCCCCTAAGACGACAATGGAACTAAGTCCTTCCCCTTTGGTAGTGTCTAAACCTTTCCATAGTGAGTATGCCTCAGCCATGTTATTGGATACTTCCCCAAGCCCCCATGCATAGAATGCAATTTGATTTCCTCTAGGATCAAATAGGCTCCCCCCGCACCTATCTACCCTTGGGATGGTGATTTGTCAATCAGACTTGAGTTATTTTTAAAGTTTTCAATATGCCAACAATTAAGTTCAAGAAGGATTTTTAAAAATTATTTAAGAAACTTAGATTCTCTAAATGGATAAGATTTTTAAAAAAAATTGCATCAAGAATCAATGAATGATTTATTCCAGCCAGCACAACCTAACATTGGCAATTTTTTGTAATTGTTTCCTTGTTTCTCAAGGCATAATTCGATGTAAGACTGCATAGAAGAAGTTGCCCATAATAGTGAGGGTAATTAACAACGAATACTAGTAATTATTTGATGGGACTTGTTATCTAATTTGGTTGTCTAATGTGAGCCTATGCTACCACAAATCATGACATGATACCCAACCATACTTAGCACAACGAAGAGTTTATGGAGGATTTTAAAACGTGATGGGATTTGGAAGAAAGTAATGATGCAAAACTATATTGATACTTTTTCCTTGAAGATTGGATCAAACTTCCAATGACAACAATAGTAGGAGCCTCTATACTCTTGAAGGCCCTAGTCAAAGCTTTTCCATTAGTTGGAAATTGTCTAGTATGGAGAGTTGGAAATGGGGCCAAAATTAGAATAAGAAGGAACCCTTGGTTGGGTTGCACTAGAAATCATAGGTTATCTAAGCCTCTGATTATTAATAATCCCATTTCCCTTTCATTTTTGGCCCCCAAATTCCATTCAGTCGGAAAAGGGGAATGACTCCTTTCATTATGTATGTGCACAACGAGGGATAGAAAAGGAAAGGAATGAATAAGTTAAGACGGAGTAAGACCTTACTCTTTTATTTACTTAGTAGATACAATCTACTAATGGTAAGGCCTTATATGGTCTATACTCTTATCTTCCATAAATAATCCAACATTCAATGCTGGTAAAAGTATATGGTTGGTTGAATGTTATTAATTTGAATAATAATTCCCTGCTCTCAACAACACAATTGGTCGTGGAGGCTAATTTTTTTTTTGGTTCATCTTGCTATTGCTCTAGGCTTGCATACCACTATATTGACCCCATCTAAAGGTGATTTGGATGCACATGGTTCCCAATGTCAAATAAGAATGATCTTGGTTCTAGTTTTCCTTGCAATGGTCTGGGACAGGGTGGTACTTGATCTTGGCTAACCTGGGATGATTTTGATCAATTTTTTGGAACCATTATCCTTCCCCCTTTCCGAATAAGAGTGGTGTGTATGCTTACCTGAGCAAAGCTCAAGGTTGACCTTTCCTCAAGCAGGTAAGAAGGCCCTCCTTCCCGAAGTGTTCACCTATGGTTACTTGATAAGAAGATTCCCCCCTATATAGGTAGGAAATATTCACATTGAAATATAAGAGGCAGGTTGAAATGAGGTCAATCAAGCACATATATAAGGGCGGTACTGTTGGGTTGAGCCTAAAGTAGTGGTTTATTCAAGGTTCACTCTTTAAGGGGCCAGAGAACTAGAAATAAATAGAGAAAGCATCTCGATGGATGGAGTTGTATCCTTCAAGTAAGCATGTCCATGACTTAAGTAACATAAGCTTGACCATGACTGCTACTTTTCACACACTAGGCCAAGGAAACAAGGTTTATGAAAAATAAGTTATCGAAAAAAGTATTTTTCCATTCATGAGTTGAGTGTAGCAGTGGGATAGACTTTTAGTGAATAGATAGTGGTGTCTCAAATTTCTCCTTATCCTTATTCTTTCCCTTGGCCCTAGCTCTTACTAATCTTAGAGATCAATCTTGATTTTGAAGATGTTAAGCATTCACTTTGGTAGATGTAGCAAACCTAGATCTTTCCTCAATTTGGAACCAAGGATGGAAAAGGGCAAACCGTATGGGACTGCATGGAGAGGAGGAAGAATTTTGGAACCTCTTCATGCAAAGATTACAACATGCCTCAATAAGATTGAGGGGTGAGAAAGATTAGGTAATTTGGTAAAAAAAATAGTTCCTTGGTAAGGTACATTGCACATTTAGGATATAAGGCTAGGTTCTACTTTCCATTTACATTTATTGCATTAACTTATACTTTTCTTTGATGTAGCGTGAATAACATATAATATTTACTTATGCTTTATACTAAGATTTACAAAATAACAGAGAGGGTGTTCTATGTTGTTCTTTAAGTACTTGTGGTGTCCCAACAACCTATCACTTGTTGCTTACATGTACTCTTTATATTCAATAATAGAAAGTTTTTTGTCCTTCTTTCTTAATTTGCTATGTCATTTCCACTTTGTGATGTACTTTAAATTTTGATGTCAAAATCATTTTATGGATTTCCTATTGTCAATATCTTTCCTAAGTCTACAAAGCTTACTTTATTTTTTTCCACATGTTTGCGACTTTATGACTTTAATGGTGGGATTTAGAATTGTAAATGTAGACATGGAGCTTACTTTTATTATCTATTGACGATAATTATAGATTTCAATATCATTGATCTTAATTTTCACTTTTGGCTTAACATTATGAGTTACAATGAGCTTTAATTATACTTTTGTTTCATTAGAAAACTACACACTACCTTCATCTCTTGTGATAGTCTTGGGTTAAGCATTGATCCTCACAAGATCAAGAAAAACTTGTGAATTGATCCTCAAGTTGGAGGTTAGAAGGATTTATGGCTAGGTTTTATTTATGCTACTTATCAAGAAAAACCTGTGAATTGAGCACCTTTCAAGTTGGAGGTTAGAAGGATTTATGGCTAGGTTTTATTTATGCTACTTTAAATGTCTTAGTTTATCTGGTGACTATGGTTATAAGGTAGATATACCTTTGAGTTTGATCAATTTATTTTTAAACATTTTTTTATAGGTTTTATAACTAAACACCTATAATAACATAGTTCCATGAGTCCTTCCTTCATGAGGGTTAATTATTGTAAACTCTACATTTGCATAATTTATTAGATTGATAATTAATGTTACTCATGTCCTTGCTTGTAGTGAGTCTCCATGTGTTATTGGTTTAGTGCGGGTGACAATTGCTTACTTAACCTTGTGCATGCAATGAGTATCTAAATAATAGGATGTTTAATTAGAATCATGTGTCGATGTAGATCAATATAGAATGTGTAGGATTGATGTCCTCTTTGTTGCTTGAAGTATGCATTTATATAGTTTTAGTTGCTATTAATGGAAGTCATCTCTTAATAAAAAGTAGATATGTAGATGATTGCAAGGTTGGCTCTCAAAGCTCAATGTGTATTGTTTTGAGTGGGGAGGGGGCAATATTTCTTATAAAATCCCTTATGATAATCGGTCTCATTGTGAGGGGAATATCTATGTTGCCAAAGTCATTGAGGACTTGCATCTAGCCTCATTTGAATCCACTTGAGGGGTTTTGAATCTAGGTCTCTTTGTTTATATGAGTCTCATCACTTCGTCGCTTATCTCTAGACAACACTCTTGTAAGCAAAAGGTGCATTATTTTATCTTTTCCTTTATTTTTTTTAAATGTAAGTATAGTCTACATAAATATAAATGTCCTTATCTACAATGTAAAATTTTGTAAACCCTCTTTTTACTTATTCAACATCTAAAGATAATCAAAATCAATGCCACTTTTAAAAATAAATCTCCAAAGTGGACATGTAAACACCAAATCAAAGATATCATGTAAGTAGTGCATCTACATAATGAATCCATGACCTTGAGAACTCTCATTAATCCATTGGGGGTAATTTGCCAAAACTTTAGTCAATATATTACACGAGGCCCATAATGACTCTATAAAAATTTCAACCCAAAGAAATATAGGTCTCTCATTTTTATAGGAAAAACTAAAGATCACATCATCTCAAGAGGTGTGCTTAATCCCAATGTAATTTGTTCTTTGTAGTTTTTAATCACATCAACAATTATTTTTAATGCACAAGACAACAATATAATCTCACAATGTAAATGGGGTGGAATGAACCTAAGTGATGGATGGAACTTGAAGAGTAGTATAGGGTTTTGACTTAGTCCAAAGGAGCAATGCATAAGGGAATCCAATGTGGTAATAAGGATCCAAGTAAAAGGAGTGTGTTTTGGAGCCAAGTGGCACTAAAATGGTTACAAGACTTCTGAAATGTGTCTTTGAGGGATTAAGGTAAGCCATCAGTAGAGTGCAAGGCCATGAATGTGCATATTAAGCCAAATGACAAAGCTAACACCTATAGAAAAAGGGCTAGAGAGGAATGTAACAACATTAAGCTCTATGCTTGATGAGGTATAATAATATATATTTTACTTTTACAATTCTTGCTTGGGACAATGGAAGTTCTATAGATATTGAAACCATCTTGCATGTATGCGAATATGCTCTTGTGTGCCTTTAGCTTGTGACGGTGGATTGACTTATTTTTCATCCTCAACTAAGCCATATGGCTTAGCCTTCTCACATCCCTTACACCTAAGTATAAATAATTAGATTAAGTTGAGGCTATAAACAATTGTTTTTTAACGAGCTTATAGCCATCTTAACTTTGGATCTATCAAGCGTTAAAAGGGATAAAATCCCTTGATGTGCAAACATTTTTTAAAGTGAAAAACTTGAGGAAAGGTTTTCACCTCAAGGGATTTGATCCCTCTCAGTGCTCGATATATTCAAATTTAAGATGAATCTAGGTTGTTTCCAGTCACAGGCAACCACGTCAAAATTTTAGATGATAATCATTATGTATGTCCGTGTATTAGATGAATTTGATCCTTTGAAATTTACTAAGTATCATCTATGATCTAAAGAGTATTGTCAAGAAGACCACTTCAAAAGTTACATGAGGATTAAGGTGAATAATAATAAAGTAACAATGTTCAATGATGAAGAAGGTGAATAACAAGAAACCAATATGATGCATATAATAAATAACATATGCATTATGTAGGAACCAATCTCAATATGTCTTCTTTAGAGTTTCTTTTACCCACACCTACTAGCTTTCCCATCTTTTCATATTGATCATGTGAGAAAGGAAGTTGATTTTGAAGACCCTTCCTTTAACTTGAGATATTTTAGTTAAGGTATGTCACATACCCAACCCCCTAAGTAGCAATAAGGGGGTGGGGTATTCAATTTTTTCCCTCTTAAACACAATTCTAGGTGCACTTCTGAGCTCACTGACGCATTCCTCTCAATGAAATCTTTCTATCGACTATACTCTTGCTCGATTCCGAGCTCCAATTATGAAGTTATGGCCCTTTGAAGTTGATAAGGGATTTTCTCTCTCCTGCCATGTTCTCATCTATACGACTCCACATGTTCCAAGTGATGTGGCATCATACAATCAAACCCTTGGCTACACATTTAACAAGGCATACCTCTCATTCATTAGGTTGTTTCATCTCAACCAATTTTCACCTTTGACGTATCACGTCTGGAAAAACTTTCTTCGGTGCATCGTTCCGCACCCAAAGATTTTATCCATGCAAAATGTCACATTTTGAAACTTTTTGTTCATGCGACAATGCCTCTCCATTGCATATCACATTGACATAAGTTTTCAAATCATGTGACATATCATAAGAATATTTTCTTCTTGCGATATGTCGTGTCCTTAGAACCTTTCTTTCAATGTGACTATTGTCGCAAGAGTTGACTCTAGGCTGTAATAGAGCCAAGCCTTAGCACATTTTAAAAAGAAAAAATTATTTGTTGTTCGGAACTTGACTTGGGTTGCAGCAAGCCAATCCTTGAAAATTGATTTTGAGTGTACTTCTGACCTAATACACTCAAAGAGAGTTCTATCAACAACCAAGGGATCTTTACTCAGAAATATTCAATAATCATAGTAAGAAGGCCAAATTTCTTATCGGAGAAGATTTTTAATAAGAATGGGGGTTGCATGGATTTGAAAAGACCTATTGGGTGATGGAGTCAAGTGAAAACCAAAGAAAAGAGATTATAGGAGTGATCGTATTACTTGTGGAAAATGAGGCAAAATAAGTCTATCTTTCAGCTACAAATAATCATGATATAATAGCAGAAAAAGAAAAGGAAAAGGCCATCACAGTGAAAGCATCTATCAAGGATGAGTTTTCACTACAACTTTGGAGGAAAAAACTAAAGGCTGATAACTTGATGCAGAGCACTTATCTGGAGTGAATTCTGACCAGTCACCATTGAAAACATAACTCTTATCAATTGTGTGTAAGGAGCATGTAAAATGAATTCCAAACAGATTTTAACTAAGTCGATAAAGGAACAGATAGATAATATGACAAAAAAGAGAACATAGTGAAAGAAATGACCGTGATGAATCTCACAATATCAAGTCAACATGTCACTCTGTATAACTCCATTCCGGCTTTCAAAATAACTCTGCGTTCCAAAAGGAGCTCTCTGCCAAAGAGGTTTACCCCCAGGCTCCCCCCTTTTTATTACAATGAATGAACCTCTATATAAATTCCCTCTCTCAAGGAGGTTGAATCCGCGTCATAGGATAGCTAACTGAAAATGAACTAACTTCAATCGTCTTTAACTAATCATAACAGTAATCCGAACTAATTTAAAAGCACAAATAAATCCTAATTTCTAGCGAACTGTCTATAGCAGTGTATGCATTTGATTCGCTTCCATGCGCAAAGATCTCTGCAGTTGTCGAGAGTTCGTAATGAATAACCAAATCAACATTAGGAATATCAAGACCACGGATAGCTACATCAGTAGCAATCAGGACGTTAAAACGTCCCTCGCGAAATCCAACAAGAGTCTTCTCTCGTTGATTCTGTGAAATATCACCATGCAGAGGTTCACAGGAAAGGACTCGACCCAGTGACACTGACAGACTATCTGCATCTCACTTTGTTTGAGTGAAAATGATACATTTTTCCCCTTTAGCATATTCAATTATCAATGAATTGATAATGGAGCGTTTCCCATAGGTGGATGCGGAAAAGTGATACTCCGTCTGCCAACTTATGAGATGATTCACCAACAAGATCAACAACAATTTAAATATTTCCTCGTTTCCCATAGGTGGATGCGGAAAAGTGATACTCCGTCTGCCAACTTATGAGATGATTCAACAACAATATCAATAACAATTTTAAATATTTCCTGTGCCTCAAGACTCCGCATGCATTGTAGCAGAAAAATCATACTGCCATTTTTCGAACCTCTCCATAATCACCAACGCTCATCAACAATTACAGTAGATCTCTTCGCGAAATAACCGCTTCCTATATCCCTCGGGCCTTGTCAAGATAACTTCTCAATTGTTGAACCCGACCAATATAATCTTGGTCTTCAATAGATAAGGTTATGGTTTTTGCATTTGCCCTGGGACCCTCAAACTGAAGAGGACCAGGATTCCTATATCATCCATAACAAATCATGTTGCATTGCGCATTAGCAACTAATATGGCATGCCCTTAGCAGGGTGAACAATTGACTTTCCAATTTAAAAGGCACGTCGCCCCGTAGCTGTCTCTTAACAGTCATCATTGCCATTATTGGAGTGTCACCACATTGCCACTGGGATACAGGCTTCTTCAGGTTTATTACAGTTTATGTGTAATCATTCAACCCAACACCTAAGAGATGATAAGCAATATGGCCAAGGGCATATGTATAGTCAAAGTTTGATGGTAAAGATAACCAAAGAAGTGACAAATAGTATTTAATTTCTTTTCCCTTTTTTATTCTTTGAAGACCTAAACGCAATGCTTTTGTCACGTGCCAAAACTCATCACCCTCTACACGCACAATTTTTTCCGGTCGACGCAAAGATGGAACCATGAATTTCTGACTTCTCTTCGGTGGAAGAAGCGTGACATGAAAACGGCGATCACCAAAACTCCGGAAATGACTAGATTGGTGCTTCGCGGGTGTTTCGTGCATGCAAAGAGCATGTGTTGGTGTTTTATTTGCACGTCTTTAAACAATGTTGCCTCATCCGCATCCTCCAAATCATCCAGTCCGTCCTCTGCACGCAGGGGGTTTTTCCTTTATAAAACACCAGAGTTTTCTTTAGACCGATGCAGTGAAGCAGCTTGTTGTGAACTGCTTTCTCTGAACCGGTGGCCTTCTAGAAACAAGACACTGTCAATCTGTTAGGCTGAGAGCATGACTTCCCGTGAACTCTTGGAATGAAGAAGAACCACTGTTTCTTGCCAACATCACGAGACAAACCTGGTAATTCCCAGGGGTCATATCGATACAAGTCCAAGGTTGGTATGATTATATCAAATTTCAGTGGATGGTCGTATTGGACCTTTTTTTTCCAGATAAAAGCCAAGCAATTCCTCTTCTGTTGGAGAGAATCTGAAGCCTGGTGTTGTTACATCACGCAATGGTGAGTATTTAATATGCTGATGGAATTCTTCTTCCTTATCTGAAGAGCCATAATCAGTAGTCCACGCGTTTCCAATAGTAAATTTATGAAAACGCAACATGTCCATAACACCCACATGAGCCAGTGCGCAACCAAATATGTCAGGTCTCTGATGTACAAGCGGCAATAAGAAGTCCACCACTACTGCCTCAAACTCTGTCCGATCAAAGCCTGGAACAACAGTCCCTCTAAACACCACAAACCCTAGTTTTTCCACATCTAGGTTGCGTTGATAGATAATGCCAGGGGTAAGAAAGCTTGTAAATATCTCCTTGTCTTTACACCTTCCTGATATTCCAGAAACTGATCCAATATCTATTGGCAAAATATGAAGCAAATTTCCAGATTACAAGTCTCGTATTTGCAGAACATACTTGACATCACTTGAATAGCTGAATGGAAGTTGATTTCCATTGACACAACAAGATGATTCAAGCACGTCCTTCTCAGATTCTCCAACAACGTCACTCCAAGCTTCCAGCTTTCACTTGTATATTTCGAACCCTGACATGTTGATAGGCTGCTTCAAGCGCAGGTAACGTTATCTGAAAATTATTACTACTGGTGCACTGGACAGGTATCAGCTCCACTCCTGTGCGCCATTTTAGATTTCTGTCAAAACATAAGTTCCATATTGAATTATACAAGTGCCTAAGTAATATCGGAAATTTTCAATATTTGTTACAACAACGACCACCCTCCTTCTCCCGTATTCTTCATCTCTTCTTTCATTTTCTCCTTGTCGCATCCTTCTAAAACTTCACTTCTTGTGACAAAGGAAGGCTCTCCCTCCTTATCACATTTCCTAAAATGTTTTCTTTGGGTGGTGTGATACACCGCATCGCATGAAATTTTGTTTTCTTACAATGAGATTTCCTCTTCCTTTTCCATGCCTTTCTTCACCTTGTCGCACTATGGAAAATCTTCTCATCGCACCCAAAGCTTCCTTCTTTTGCATCGTTTCACAACTCTAAAAATATTTCTTGTGCGCATGTCGCAACTTGGAATATTTTCTTCCTTGTGACAGGGTTATTCCCTTCTTCTCTTTGTCACATCGTGTCAATATTTATCTTCCTTCAGTGTACCGCATGCACTTTATCTTCATGCAATACACCACATTGCAAGAAGTCTTATCTTTGCGTGATAAGCCCAAAATTCTCCAAGTTTTCTCGTATTGCATCCTTGAAAATTTCCCCTTTTTGCAGTGTATCACACAAAGTTTATCTTCATGTGATACATTGCATCGCACGAAGTTAGACTTCATACAATAAGAGACTTTGTTAAAAAAAATTGAAGTCCCAAGACTCGTCCCCATCGTCATCTCCTATATTGTGGAAATTATTTTCATGCGATATACCTTGTATCGCATGAAAATAAACTTCATTTGATACACAATTTTTTCCCAAGGAACCTTCAAACTTGGAAAATTTTCAAAGTCTTTTCTCCACTAAGGATTTTCAATATTTACACACAAATGTTGAAACCATTCCCAACTTGACATTCAACAGTCTCTTAAGGGGGTGTGTGTGTGTAGCAAGGTTATTATAGTAGAAGAAATTATTTCCTCACTGATAGATAGGCTTGCTTAGGCAACAAGTTGTATTTATTGTTCTTCAACAATTAAATTGGTAAAAGGCCTAGAAACGGTCTCATAGTTGCATAATAATCATAGACAATTCTTATAGGGTAGAATTATAAAACATAGCAAGTAACTTTCCCATGCAAGTAGGAATTGTACATAGGCAAGTAAAATTGCCCTTGCAACTTAGCCATAAGGCCACTCTTCAAAATCAAGAAAATTTGATCTACAAAAAAATTCTCAAGAGGGCATCACTTATAGGAAAAAATCATCATTCAGTTCACGCATACTATTAACATCAAGCCTCTAACAAAATTTTTAACTACCTTCAATATATATAATTTTCCAATCTCAATTGCATCCCCAACGAGACCAATAACAATTAAACTATCAATTATACTGACAACCAACTTGAAAACATTCATGTTTTCACTATCACAACATTGGAACCTTTCATAGTTAGGAAACATACCATCCAATCTTATGTTAAATCATTTCAACAAAATTTGAGCCTATGACTCATAGGAAAGTATAATACAATCTTGTCTTGAAGCATAAATTTAATGGAGTGCAAACTTAGGAAGTTAAACTTAATTACTAAATGAAGCAAACATAATTGCACCTGATACATTTATATTTCAATTACATTATCATATGAGTCCATTACATTCAATTATTGAATTCATACCAAACAAATGAAATCATTCATGCTAGGCCTATAATAACCATTGAGCATATTGCAACCAAGTAGCATTACAATCATTCAAATGTTACTTACACTATCAATTAAGCTTAAGACATTTAAAACTCTAACCATGGCATTGTTGTAGCTTGATCTTGAGAGAAGAAAATTCAACAAAACACATAATGCCTTGATGTACTAAATATAAAATGCACTTTTACTTAAGGGCAGAGAAACTTCATAAAATAACCATGCAAGCTTTACTCATGTACTCAACATGAATATATAGATTGACAACACAGGGTTGAGGAGCTTATCTGTTTACAATGGTTTTCCAACCAACCGACTAAGGGTGAGCGATTTTGCACCCAACCATAGGTTTAGTTGCACCTTTCCTCTCTACAACTGGCCACCCCTTGGCCAAACCATGACACCACAAGGGTGAATTCAATAACACTCATAAACTAATGGTCAAATGGAAAACTTATCCATAAGCATAAGTTTAAGAAAGAATCCCTTCTTCACTATGTGTAGGGCCTCCATGATCTCTAGGTGCTCCTCTGTTGTCTTGCATAGCACCAAAATGATCCCCTTCACAACTACACAGTCCCTTAGTGACTTGCCTCCCTTGTACTTTTCGTGCATGCCCAATTCAATACCATATTGTAACCCTCGTGCTCGATGAGTTCAGGGACTTCCCAACGCCAGTTCAAGGCAACAAGTTCAAGGATTACAAGCTTAGTTTTCACAGACAATGTTTAGGCTCATGACTAGATCCCTTTTGCATGCTCCAACTTATTCTCTCTACATGCCAACCTCCTCATGCCTCCTACAAAATCATGGTTTTCTCATTTTTACATGTAGTTAGGGTCACCTGCGATTTCCCATGGATGTATTCACCCCATTCCTTGCATTTGGTGCTGAGAGGACTCTCTCAACTACCAACCTAGGCTCAATAATTGTTGGGAGGACACACTTCAACCACCCAAGTTTCCACATTCAATGCTTTTGACTGGAGGGAAAAAATGAGTGAGACATTTTCGAATTCAAATATCAACCAAAAATGTTTCTGACAAGGGTGACTTGGGATTATTTATAAGGTGAACCCCCAGATCCCCCTCACTATTCCCTACTCGTGGTATCATGGTTCTTGTAGGCACTCATGCCTCAGTCAGTTGCTTGTCACTTTTCATTAATTAAAAATAAAATACATATACAATGTTTTTTATTTATCTAGTTCAACTTGGCATGGTAATGATATATTCATGCCGAAATAAAATGATGTTAAACATAATACTTACAATTTAAAAGGGGGGTCAAAATGGGTATGTTACAAGGACACACCCTATCTTTCTTGCTTTCCAATATAAATAGTTTCTTTCTCTAACTTTATATGTTTCTTATAATTCTATTTACATTATATTGCATGCTTTTGGTTTTAATATATATATATACACACCAATGCATTCTATACATCTTAATATTATAATGGTTTTAATGTGCAAATACTAATAGAGGAATCACACCCTTGAGCAGACAAGGTGGTGGACTTCAACATATAATTGAGAATCTCTTCCACGTGATTATAATATGTATTTTGAAATTGATTTGCACTATGTTATTGTTAAAGTTGTTTCACTTGATAATTTTCACTATCTCGTTGTTGAAATCCATGCACCAAATGAATTTTCGTGGTATTGTTTCGTATGCTCTGTATCATTTTTCATTATATTATCACTTACATCAATGCACCCTTTTGTTTTGCATTATGTCATTACTAAAATTGATGCAACTACTTGATTGCTCTAAACAATTTCTCACAGTGTTGTCTTTGAAATTGATGCACCTATTGTTTTGTATTATGTCATTGTTGAAATGAATGCAACTACTTGATTGCTCTATATCATTTTTTGCTATATCATCACAAAAATCAATGAAGCTTATTGTTATGTGCTATATCATTGTTAAAATCAATACAACTACTTGATACATATGCATTATATCATTGTTGAAATCAATGCAATTACCTCATTTCTTAGAGTCACTTTTCACTATATCATCACTCAAATAAATACACCTTAACTCGAACACAACCCTAAACATGAACATTTGTACATGACATCTTGGAAATTAAAGAAGTGTACTCATGTATTCTTTCATTTTTTTATGTGTGAGATCTTTATGACAATTCTAGGCATGACTTTCAGTGGCGTTATTCTCTAAGCTTTATTGTGCTGCAACTATCCATATTGCTTGAAATTTATTGTTTTGAAACTATACATATTCTTGAGCTACATGTCTCATTGCATTCTTTTCTTCACTTTCAAGGGACCTGCAAATGAAACCTTGTGCTACATATTACTGGGTTGTTGGGAAATGAATATGTAATCATTAATGCAAATGTTTGGACAACAATGTCAACTTATCATAGATAGTCGTGTTCCCCTCATGATTTTTGTAACGTGGGGATTCTTCAAGCCTAGATGCATTACCTTCATCCTCGAGACAGAAGCAAAGCCTTACCAATCTCCTCCTTGCCACCAACAATCTCTATGGTGTCATTCCTCCTTAAACAAGAGAGTTGAAAATTTTGGGAAAGCCCTATTTGAGACACAATAATTTCATTGAAATGATTCCTCTTGAAATATAAAATTTAACTAATTTGTAGGTTTTCAATATGAATTTCAATTTTGTAAGAGGTCAATATGGAATGCAACATATCTTAGTGGATCTCAGTAAATCCATCTTAGCTTGCAATGATACCTCATTAATAGAAAATGTGAAAAAACTTAGCGGGTATGCATCAATACTTGCTAATGCTTGTAATGTTCCATATATAAACTTCAATGGACTACTTATAATCTTTCGCATATAACATACAATCTTCTGCATATCACTTATAATTTTTCGCAGATCATAAAGCACTAAGATATATATATATCTTTGGATTTTAATTTTAGATTAGGGCCAACATTATACATTTTTATTTACTTAATATTTTATAATTTTTTTAAAGTACCATGTGTCAGCTCTAAGTTGAACACAAACCCAATCTATCAACTGTTAAGATGGACTGACTATTCTCATCTTAACATGAGTTAAGATACATTTGGAGTTAAGATGGATTGACTCTATAAATGTTTATTAAATTTGAAGTGGATGGTGTATTGACACTTCAATTTGGAAAATATAATCCCTCCACCATTGATTTACTTGGATTCCACTTGGGTGATGAGATGTTGCATAGATCTAGAGTTAAGATAGACCCAATGTTAAGATGGATTGACTTTTCTCAAAATAATAATCGACATAAATTCTCAATAGTCACAATATCCAAAACTATGTGAACACTCAACTTGAATATAAGTTTTTGTTTATTTTTCGGAAGAGAGCTATGCGGTCGCGCCCCATCCTCATGTGCCCTTACTTCTAAATTTCCAAGCGAGGGTTGCAGGCCCTCCCCCCTCACTCTCTCTTTCCTCCTTCTCTCTTTCTTTTTCCAACCTCTTCCCCGACTTTTGACCTTACCCCTTTCCTTCTGTTGAGTCTGACGTTGGTCTCCTGCGCGAGCACGTGCCTCGAGCATGCCTCCACGTGACTCACATGAATGGAGTTAGAAGAAGGTGAGCTAGTGGACTATGAGGACAATCCCACCAGATCTAAGAATTTATTTTCCCCTAGGGACTACGCGAAAGTTACTCCTATGTCTACTCACACAAATGAAAACTCCCGCCGGAAGGATCCATACCTCTTTGTCGAACTCGAAAGAGAAAGAAATGAATATTTTGTTCAGCAAGAGGAGTGTTTTCGCTCTCCATCAAGCTCGACTGGCTAGTCTGATAATTTTATTGCTCTTGCATCCACGCTTGAGGCCCGCCCCTTTGGTCTCGAAGGCGCAGGAGATAGGAAAAGCCACCCCGATCGATCAAGGGTTACCAGAAGCAAATCCCAGGAAAGTGGTTGTGAAGTGTATAAAAGAAAAGAAATGCCTTATCAAAATGGTAGTTAGTGAATACATTTCGGTATATGTGGTTTCAAAGCTTGTCGACAAAGCTCTAGTAGGTAGATTTTGGGGGAAATCCCCAGGGGAAAAAGCCTTGTTCGGTTGGTTAGACAACCACTGTAAACCAATACTTGGGCACCTTCCTGAATTTCATTTATTTTCTAGAGGTTGGATTTCGTTTCGTTTTCAATCTTCCAAGGACTATGAATACATCTAAAACAAAGAGTGGTTTTGGGGTCCTTTTGGTCTATCTCTTAAACCATGGTATTTTGATTTCAACCCTTTGAAGGAATCAATATATGTAATGAAAGTGTGGGCTATATTGCCAGGTTTTCCCTTGGCCTTCTCGTCCTGTGAGGCATTGGAATCAATTGGGAATCGACTAGGTTCCTTCATAAATCTCAGGCTGAATTGGGAGATAAAAATATATCACAGATGGGCATGGATTTTGATCGAAGTAGACATAAAGAATGGATTGGTTGGCAACACCGACATTGTCTATGCAGACAAAATATGGCACCAAAGAATAGACTATTAGCATTTTCCCTTTAGATGTCATGATTGTCATGTTGTCGACCACTTAAAGGCCCAATGTCAGCGAGTGACACCTCCTCCTCAACCTTTCCACAAATTTTGGTGACCCAAGTCGACCATCAGGCATAAAGTTGTAGAGGAAGTTGTTTCCCTAGTAGGGAAAATGAAGAAATCATTTTGGAACCAGAAAAAGTAACTTCAACTAGCAAGGCCTTAGAAGATTCGGCAATGAAGACTTCCTCCTCAGGTATGAAACAACATGACCTCCCTTCCTCTCCAGTTTCCAATTTTGTTTCCAGTTTGGCTCCCCTCTTTGATGTCCCATAAGCTCCTCATGAGTCGACTTCAACACCCTCGCCAATGGTGGTCCCCCCAGCCCTACCCCTTTTATTCCCGATACCCGCGGAAGGCCCTTCCTCCCAGGCCTTTTCCCTTGGTTGGGCTTCGGACCCCCATGTCCTATCCCCTCAGTGGGACCCTGAACCTAACTCCCCTCCTCGTCCCCTTTCTTTTCCTCCCCGAAAGGATTTTATCTCCTCCTACCCTTCGAAAAAAGGCCATGCCCTCTGTTCAAAGACCTACCTCCCATATTTATCCCCCTCCAAATGAGGTCTAGCCCTGGACCCCCCTCCCCCTACCCAGGTGTTATAACATTATTAACCCCCTAACCACTGAGACATCATCTCTTAGAGGCCACCTACCCAATTTACTCGTCTTTCATAATCTTCCCATTGAGTTTCTAGCATAATCTTCCTTCGATCTCCCTTGTCATTTCTCAAGCCCATGACCAAAGGGGTTGGTCTCCCTTTCTAGACTTCCAAGTCACTCTGTCTGTGTACTTAGGTCGCGACCGAGCCTAGAAGCTCCATTTTTTGGATTTGGTTGCGATGGATGAGATCTCTCTCTGATTTCTTGGGGTTTAGTCTCAAGAAGGCTTCCAGTATAGGCCTGAAGATCTTAAACCATTAACCATATGGCCTTATTTATAAAGACATATAAGAACCAATCCGTTTCCATGAGAAAGGAAAGAAAGAACTATCAAAGTTACTCTAGTGTTTTGGTGGCAAGACATGGGCAAGGATCTTGGAAGAAAGATATCTCTTCAATTTACACTTGTAAGTTGTAATATTGCTTACTTGATTAATAGAAGATATGCTGAATGTTTCCCTCTAAACGACCATTCATGTAAGTTTGTGTGTTTATTGATAGAGGGTTGATATATTTGTAGATCATAACATATTATCAAGCTTAGAAGCATCCTTTGCTCATATCTTTATTCCTATCTTAGGTATAAGAAGAGTCTAAGGGAGCTCAGCTCCTGCAGGGTACAAAATCCCTACAACGGACTGGCGACCATACTAGGGAGATTGCCTCTCATGTGTTTTTATTCCTTCTTTACATGCTTTCTTTCTAATAGTGTTACACATTAACATTTCCTGATCTAATTGCTAGACTTTGTTATTCCCTTTCCCAAGTTCAGTTGAAGAAACCACTATCTTGGATCTGATAGATCTCATCCCATATCTAACTTTTTCTTGGTTCTCTAAGTTGGTCGTGACTTCCCGTCCACACAGAGCGACCAAAGCCTTCCCGATCACGGTTTCCCATATTAGCAATAGCGACCATCTCTCCTCCCAAGCCTACTAAGAGCGACCATACTCTTCAGTCACACTGTGCCTTTTTCTGGGTCGCGACCCAATCGCATTATCTCCCTCTATAGGGAGCGACCAACCCCTTAAAGTTTTATTTTTGAAGGGTTATCCTTCAAAAAACTCAGCCATACCCTTTTAGGCTGGTTTCCTTCAACACTCCAGACCTTTATGAAGATTGTCTCTTTAACTTTATGTCAGCTTGTTTTGAAATTTATGCAATTATCTTCTTTTGGTAGCCATCTCATGTGATTGATAGGTACAAACAAGATCACCTAATTTGATCCTTTCAGTCCCGTAGAAGGTTATTTATAGTTGTATGAGAAGAGTCTTTCTTGCAAAGTCTACCATTTTATTATATAAGTCTTTCTTTCATTAGGTTGAATGTTTGTCGTTTCCCAAATCATTTGAGAATTTCTCAAACTTTCGTTTAGACTTAAAATATTTTGGTGTGCTTTAAATTTGCATGCTTGGTTTTGTTTTTTTTCCATCTTTTGCATTCATTTCCGAACATGGTCAATTGAAAGCAAAGGATGAAGAAGATTTTTTGTTTCCACTTTCATCTAATTTGAAAAAATAAAAGAAACAAAAAACATTTTATTTAGAGTGCTTTAAAATGTAATTGAAACAATTTATGCTTGGTAGGGAATCTCATAAATGATTGTGTGAGTTTGGTTGAAAAAAATGTCCTTTTGTCTTAGTTGAAAGAATATATTTAAATCGGTATGCATTAGGTTGTTTTCTTTTATACAAAGCAAAAAGCAAGATACTCTTCTCCCTCTCGTAAATAAGATTCACCGAAAGGAAAATTGTTCAAATTTTATCCCTTTGCATCCTTTTGGAGTCGAGTATTTTCACATCATAAGTTTCACTTCCATGCAACCTTGACTAAACAACAGCCTTAAAAATGAACATGCGTTAATAAAACTAACTAGACTTTTTCGTTTCTAAGAACACCAACAATAGTCTAGGTATAGGGTCTTTGGACTAAGATAAGTGAGTAAATTGTCCAAAACCAAGAAAACAAACCACAAAATATTAAAGAGTGCTTAAATCCAACTTTCGTATAGGCATAACCGGGACCCCCCTCTCACACA
>SNQJ01S0029683.1:68117-93881 GCA_010110895.2 Picea sitchensis | reverse complement strand
ACCACCTTATGGAGGAGGACCACCCTATGGTGGATGATCCCCCTGCCGGACCATCTTACGGAGGAGGACCTCCAGAAAAACACCCATATGGATGAGGACCACATAATCCACCTCCACAGGTCAACAAACAACTTATGTTTTTGGCAACCTTAGATTTTCCTAATCTTTCAAGGTTGACTAATGATCCCATACAAAATTCCCCTTTCTGGTCCCCCATTCCTACCAAACTCCCTTCCGATATTCCCAAGTTCAATACAAATCCTAGAGAAGACCCAAACAATCATGTGATGACTTTCCACCTATGGTGTTCTTCGAACTCCTTGATGGATGATTCCATTTGATTACGACTTTTCCAACGAACTCTTACAGGATCTGCAACCAAATGGTATATAGAACTGTTTCAGAACTCCTTTGATGAATTTATTCCCTTGCTATGGCATTTTTGACACACTTCCAATTACCAATTAGATATGAAACTAGTACTGAGCTTTTAACATTGTTGCACCAATAGACCTCCACCCATATATTTGATCACATTCACGAGTGCTGACATTGACGACGACTAATTAAAGCCACAATCCCAGACCAACTATTAGCTGATTGGTTTACCGAGTCTCTTTTTTCACCTATCGCTTGAGATGTCACCATGGGAGGCATTGTTATAGAGGAACAATCCATATCTCATGCCCAATATCTAGATTTAGTATATTCTCAGTCCGACACTTTATACGACTTGATTCCCCATGCTCCTCAGTCATCGAATGACCCAACCAAACCGTCACCCGGATCCCATGCCGATGGTATGATCAATCTCATTTCTATTGATTCATCTAGTCATATGACTGGGCAACACAACCCATTAAATAAAGATACCAATCCCAGATCATTTGTCCACACAAGCACTCCAACGAAGCCCCCTTGGGTAATTCCTCACTCTTCTGATGTCAAATCTTTCGTAGATGTCGTGAATTTATCCCCAACTTAATCATCATATTCAGCTATCCATAGAGCATATAGATCTGCTAACATTGATTCTAAACTCCTACTAGATGAGGAGCCAGATCAATTTTCCTCTCCTTACTAGGTTACCCCTGAACATCTCAAGGATGGCTTCCTAGATTTCGTCTTCCCATGTGATGAAGCTATAATGGAAGTCATGTATCTTCAATATTGACCTTAGGAATACCATCACCACCTATCCTCTTTCCTTCCCAATAAAGAGAGGAAAGAAACACATATTCAAACCCTCGTTTCTATTGATACCTTAGACTCGTCCTCGTTACCTTCCACGTCATATTCTTCTCCATCATAAGGCAACTTGGGAAATATTTCTAAGACTATCTCAATTGATATTTCAGTTAAACCTAGGATCACATAACACATTCAGATAGGTGCAGATTGCTCTCTTGAAGAGATTGAATGTTACACTACCCTTTTTAAAGAGTTATGTGATATTTTTTCCTGGCCATATGAAGAAATGCCAAGAATTGATCCACGAATCGTTGTTCATGAAATTAAGACATATCTCGGAGCCTGTCCCATTCGAAAAAAACTCTGTCCAGTTCACCCACGAAAAGCCGCAACAATCAAGGTCAAAGTTGAAAAATTGTTGAACGTTGGTTTTACCTATTCTGTGCCCCTTATAGAATGGGTCTCCAATATCGTACCCATCGCCAATAAGCAAGTCATAATCCAAGTATATGTTTATTATAGGGACCTTAATAAGGCTTTTCCTAAGCACAATTTTCCCACCCCTTCATCGATCAGATCAATGATAATCGTTCTGGATGCGAATTCTTCTCACTCATTGATGACTTCTCTGGCTATAATCAAATTGAAATCATACCAAAGCACCGACACAAAACCACCTTTATATGCCCGTGGGGCACTTTCGCTTACCAAAAGTTACCCTTTGGTCTCAAAAATATTGGCACCACCTTCCAACAGGCAATGTCTTATGCATTCCACGACATTAAACATAATGTGCAACCTTATCTAGATGACCTACCCGCCATATCTACTAAGCGACAAGATCATATCGATCATCTACGACAAATCTTTATTCGTTGTTGACACTACAACATCCGTCTTAACCCACACAAATGCCTATTTGTTGTGGAATCTGGTTATCTCCTTGGATTTATCGTGTCCAGGTTTGGGATCCGAGTGGATCCCCTTAAAGTAGAGGCCATTATCAATTTTCCTCACCCTGTTACTATTAACCAACTTCAGAAATTTCAAGGACAAACAAATTTCTTAAGATGGTTCATCGTCAACTACGCAGAGATTACTAAGGGTTTCATGTAGTTACTTAAAAAAGGTGTCCCATTCATTTGGGACGAATAAGCTCAACGTTCTTTCGATCGACTAAAGCACATTCTTACATCCACTCCACTATTGAAAGCCCCAAATTATAATCAAGATTTTACCTTGTATCTCGCAACATCCGGTACTACTATTGGAATAGTCTTACTCCAAAATGATGAAGACAATAACGAACATGTTATTTATTACCTCAGTAAAGGCTTAGTTGGCGTTGAAATTCATCATCCTTATGTCGAGAAGTTGGCCCTGGCAACAGTTTTTGTTGTCCAGCGATTATGACATTACATTCTACTTCGAACTACTATTGTTATATCTGACACCAATCCTATGCAATATATCTTGTCACGCCAAATATTGGGAGGTCGTTACTCGAAATGGATTGTCTTATTACAAGAATTTGACCTCGAGTTCTCTACCCCCGAATCCAAGAAATCCTTAGTCTTTGTAGAATTAATGACCGATCTTCCCCAAGTCATTGACGAATCAGTGGTCCAAGATTCATTACCAGATGAATATTTGTTCCTCGTTGACTGTTTTGACCCCTGATATGGAGACAACCTCGTTTATCTCCATACTCAACGCTTCCACCCTCAAATGTCTAAGGACAATCGTTATCGCATACGCCATCAATCCCATCACTACCTCATCGTTGGTGATACACTTTTTCGTTGTGGAGTAGATATGGTGTTATGCCGATGTGTCATCCACTCGAAAGTAGAAAAAATTCTTAATGAATGCCACTGAGGAGCATGTGGCGGCCATCTTTCTGGGTTAGCCACTGCCCAAAAAATCTTACGTGCAAGGTATTTTTGGCCCACAATCTTTAAAGATTGCATGAACGTAGTCCATAAATGCCACCTGTGCCAAAAAAATTCTAAGAAAATGCGCGCACATCTTGCTCCCCTACATCCCGTTGTTGTAGTTGGCCCTTTTTCTAAATGGTGGAATTGATTTTACTACATGTAAACCCCCTTCTGTTGTCGGTCATAATTACATAATTGTGGTTGTTGATTATTTCACCAAATGGGCAGAAGCCATGCCCACATACTCTAATGACGCCAAAATTGTAGCATTATTCGTATTCAATCATATTATAGCAAGATTCAGTGTACCAAAGTCTGTTGTGACCGATCATGGATCACATTTTTGTAACAACATGATGACTAAGTTATCTATCATTTTGCATTTTGACCAAGAGAATTCTTCTCCTTACTATCCACAAGCAAATGGTCAGGTTGAGTCCATTAACAAGGTACTCAAAACAATGCTCCAAAGGATGATTGGAAAGCACACATCCAATTGGCATATAATGTTATTCTTAGCCTTATGGGATATCGAACCTCTACCAAGACTTCCACAGTATTCACGCCCTTTCAACTTGTGCATGGCTTAGAGGCAGTACTACCCATTGAATGCAAAATTCCCTTGCTTAAGCTAGTTGTCTAAGTCTTGCCCCATACCTCCACTAAAGAAGAACGACTACTATACTTATCTCACCTTGATGAGCGACATTGTGAGGCCATCATGGTTAACGAATCCCACCAAAAGCGAGTAAAGTCACAATCTGATCAGAAAATTCGTCCTCGAACTTTTTCAGAAGGTGACTTGGTGTTGGTCTACGATCAAGATCGTGATAAAATGGGCGCAGGAAAATTTGAACCTCTGTGGCATGGGCCCTATATTGTAAAATTTGCCCTTCAAAAAGGATCCTATGAGGTACCTGATTACGAAGGAAACATTCTTCCGGAGCCCCATAACGGACTCTACTTGAAAAAGTACTATGCATAAGCGTCATGCTATCTAGTGGTTTTGTACCATATGTATTATAGTATGATATGGTTGTTTTTGTCTTCCTTGTATGCGACAGTCTTTGTCAATATGCTTATCCTACTTAATTCTTGAGATGCATATGTCGTTGTTTCCCTTACCCTATTATGGATATGCGGATGGAGCTAGTCGCACCTCCCAGAATATCACTTCAGCTATGTGGGTGATACTTTCACCCACCAACGAAATAGTCAACTATGGGGCATCTATCTAGGACCTGCAATGAACAATGTTTCTGAATACAACGTCGTCATTGAACTTATGACCGAAGCATATGCTTTGGGCATACGTCACCTGATAATACGCCTAGATTCTGAGATCATCGTTTCACACCTCAATGGGACCTACTCTATTCGACATCCTATCCTTTTTCAGAAATATTTAAGGGTATGACTCTTGGAACGATCATTTCATTTTATCACTTATGAACATATACCAAGACAATTCAATTCCTTAGCTAACTCACTAGCAAATTTTGTGTTGAATTGGCATCTACTTCATTAACATGGCATCTACTTCATTAACAAGCATTATATTAAACAAACATTGTATAAACCATTTCATCACATATATATAAGCAGAAATCACAAAGCCATATGTCCATATATATAAAAAGTGTGTTCAAAAAATATCCAAAATTGGTATAACATAACAAAATTGGGCTTTCCGACCATATATCCCTAATATAAAATGCACCAAAAGTCCATCATACTAAATAACACTAGTTATCCAGAGAAGCCCTATGGTCATTATAACAAACGACTGCTTGCGCGACCTTCCACAGAAGGTTCCCAAACCAGTTCTCCACACTTACTATGCTCCTCTACATACGTAGAGCTGTATCGTCCATATGTGGCACCAAAATGCCCATAGTCAAACAATCGAGGTTCTCCTCGAGATCCTCCAAGATATCTGCATCAAATCTCCCACCATGCGGTCCTCTCCCAATCCCGAGTTGTTCACCTCGCCTAGTCAATGGAAACATACCTGCTGGACATACTAGCACAAAATCTATCTATCACAAATTATTTGTTATGTTACACACAAAAACATTCATATATCATAAAATCACAAAAATATTAAAAATATAAAACAAAATATACTGAAAATTTTATCTTGCTTATCAAACTCATCACTAAACATTTCCCCCTCCGGGAGAACCATATCTGGATAGTCACGGTAATCCACACCGTCATATGCATAATCATCTATCGCCACTATCTGGCGATCCTAATATAAAAAAAAATTGGCGTCAAACTGGAATTGTGTCCCCCCCCCAGAGTCGGGACAAAAGATCTGTACATTTCTTCATAGTTGGATCTATATACCCAACATCTTCCACCACATCCCATGGTCATGATGAAGGCACTCACTCGAAAAATAAAGATAACAAAATGGATCCATAACAAAATTACTTTTGTTAACCCAACCTGCACTTGGTCAACTGGTCCTTCATATTTACCAACACTACAACAAACTAGTTATATACTGTAGGGGACAGACTCATCACGACGTAATATTTACTTGGCTTCTCGAAGCCAAGTGCAACCTAGTACTCGCTGCCACCAGTGTAATGGTGAATAACACGGTATGTAGGGTCAAGTCCACTACCTGACTAATTGGCAGCTTATTGTTTCTCTTCTGTGTACCCGGGTGATAATAGAGGGCCACATAGTCATCCACCCAATCCGCACCACCCCTCTTACCACCTACCAAGACCATGGTGGAACCACGACAAGACAACCCTATAAGAAAGTAAATATCCTCATTCTCCAAGGTTAATATCTGGTCTCGTACCACAAAGTGTTGTTGATCTGCATCCCACATATCAACTAACCTTTGTAACATGAATGTTTGAGCTCTCATGTTCTGACATAGGAAGAATTTTAGTAACCCACAGTTCCTTAAAGCATCGAAAGTGGGAGGATCATCCAACGCAACATTATCATTCTCTTCATGTTCGCGTTCTATCCACTCCAACATCATTGCCCACACCTGCCACAAACACCAAATGTTTTTTAGAACCCATTCATATACAATACTCATAAAAAAATTGCAAAAAATGACAAAAACACACTCGTTCGCGACCTTCCTGAGCAGACAGGGTGATCGACCGCGACCACTTTGTTTGGTTGTGACCACTTCATTTGGTCGCGACTTATTTTGGTCGATAGTGCGACCGGTCGCGACCATACTAGTTGGTCACCCCTCAACTCTACTATGGTCGTGACCGATCGTGATTTCCTCCTTTGAACAGAGCGACCGAACCATTCGATCACTTCCCGCAAAGAGGCCAGTTATGACCGCGCAGACTCCCAAATTTCGAGTTCTGCCATTAATAAATAAATGCATAAAACACAAAACTAGAATATGGGTTTTGTAATATGAGGTCCAACCTATTATTTGTTGGTTGAAAGGTACATGATTTGTAGTTCCACACTCCGCAATCACTGCTCCAAATTTGCACAAGAAAAGGGCTCTCCAAAGTTTCACCAAGGTAAATGAGTAAAATGAGGTAAAAACCCTATTTTTTAACCACATATAGCTTCATCTTAACCCTGTTCACACTATAAAATAACTCTTTTTCTTTAACCACATATAGCTTCATCTTAACCCTGTTCACACTATAAAATAACTATTTTCTTGCATTTGGTTATTTATCATTTTCTTTGCTCATGGAACGATATCCTAACCTTATTTTTGTCAGTAACATTATCGAGCTAAGCTATGGAACCATTCTATGGAGTCTCTTTTAATCTCTTCCCGGAATTTTAAAAAATAAAAGATTGTTGAGTATGTTTGTCTTTTTTCACGCTTTGTGTCATGCGTGGATTTGAAAAGACATCCACCTGGTATGTTTACCCCTTTTTGAGCCAGATGGATTATTTACGAAAAAGGAACACCCTGTCCCGTATGGTTAGGAGAGTTCTCCTTCGCATTGTTTTAAACTCTTTCAAGCTCAAGAGACTAAAATTTATGATAAAAGTACCCCCCTTGAGTCTTCTTTAAGTTTTTCAGACTCCTAAAATTGAAAACATCGGCGAGAAAGAACTCTACTTTGGCTATTTTTGAAAAATCCATAGGTAAGTATAAAGAATTTTCTTTATGACCTTTTCAAAATCTTTAAATAAGAAAAGGCCATCGAGTTTTCCTTATTTGGACTTGTTAAAATTTACATCGAAGGACCCACCAATGGGAAACGAACCCTCCTTCCTTGGGTTCGTTAATAATATGTTGAGGGACTCATTGCCAGATGAGCTATAATGAGCATTTTTTATCCTCCTCTAGATCGTAAAATTAGAAAGAGGTACTCACCGATCATGGGGAAAGGGGATTTTTAGAGGGTTTTCCATCTTGTTGTCTTCATTAACTAGCAGTTGCCATAACTTTGTGTCACCATTGAACAATGCACATGTTTTATCACCTCATACAACAGTCGGGTTATCCACTCCCAAATTTCGAGTTCTGCCATTAATAAATAAATGCATAAAACACAAAACTAGAATATGGTTTTGTAATATGAGGTCCAACCTATTATTTGTTGGTTGAAAGGTACATGATTTGTAGTTCCACACTCCACAATCACTGCTCCAAATTTGCACAATAAAAGGGTTGTCCAAAGTTTCACCAAGGTAAATGAGTAAAATGAGGTAAAACCCCTATTTTTAACCACATATAGCTTCATCTTAACCCTGTTCACACTATAAATAACTCTTTTTCTTCATTTTGGCTATTTATCATTTTCTTTGCTCATGGAACCATATCCTAACCTTATTTTTGTCAGGAACATTATCGAGATAAGCTATGGAACCATTCTATGGAGTCTCTTTACTTTTTCGACTCCTTAAAAATAAAAGATTGTTGAGTATGCTTGTCTTTTCACGCTTTTGTCATGGATTTGAAAAAATGTCCACCTAGTATACATTTACCCCTTTTTCAAGTCATACAGACTATTTATGAAAAAGGAAACACCCTATCCCATATGGTTGAGAGTTCTCCTTCAAGATTGTTTTAAACTTTTTTTGGGCCCATGAGACTAAAATTTATGATAAAAGTACTCTTGAGTCTTTAAGTTTTTCAGACTTCTAAAATTGAAAACATCGGCGAAAGGGAACTGGCCCAGGCTCGAGAAAAATCCATAGGTAAGTATAAAGAATTTTCTTTATGACCTTTTCAAACTCCTTAAATAGGAAAGGCCATCGAAGTTTTCCTTATCTGGACTCGTTAAAATTACATCAAGGACCCATTCATGGAAACAAACCCCTCCTTCCTCGAGTTCGTTAATAATATGTTGAGGGACTCATCACCAGATGAGCTATAACGAGCATTTTTTATCCTCCTCTAGCTCGTAAAATTAGAAAGAGGTACTCACTGATCATGGTGGGGAATTTTTAGAGGGTTTTTCCATCTTGTTGTCTTCATTAACTAGCAGTTGCCATAACTTTGTGTCACCATTGAACAATGCACATGTTTTATCACCTCATACAACAGTCGGGTTATCCATTTTCTCTCATTTGACCACCATTCCCACCACTGTGTCACGTTCCCTTCACCAGTCCATGAACAATTATCATGGTCTGCACTTGAGTTAATGATGTTGAGTCAAGCCATTTGTCATGCATACTTGTTCAAGGGAAGTCATACATATGTCAGTCACCTGTCATCTCGTTATGATTTTTTATCACCACCATCCCTGTGTCAGTCGTGCTCCATTATTATCATTTTCACACCATCTGTATTTTCTTGTTTCACGTCGATTGATGAGGGATACATTAAGGCCCTCCTTCGACAGATTTCATCCCGTCAACTTCAACTCATTATCCAGGATTGAAATCTAGAAACCCTTCAGTACCCTGAAAATTGCATACATCAGTGGCAGGTCTCCTTGCATTTCGAAAGTGGGTTTACATCATTACCTCATGTCAAATGACTCTACAAGTGTTCGACGTCAACTCCTTTATTCAAACTTCGTAGATTGTACTCGGTATCTTGAGTTCCATCATCATCATCGATGAACTCTCTCGCATCTATTAACAGTATACATTAATGATCGATAATCAGGTGGTTTCTACCATGCTCGACACCGACTCATTTATTCGCATGTTGTAGATTCATACCATTTGAATTAAGGACGAAGACCTTGGGAAAGATCACCCTCTTGTTAGATGACATTCTTTCCCAAGCTGCGATGGAGAATATTCATGAGCACTTCATCAATTGCTCAATTATTGAGTCATCTTACCGCTTTGTGTGATGTCACATAGATCCACATTTGTACTTGGTCGTGGCTATGTTTTCACTTGCATCTTTCATGGATCCACAATGTATACTTTCGTGGCCATGGATCGAGTCATGTTTGTTTCCTCATGGATCCACGGTGTAATTTTTGTGTCCATCACTTACGTCATGCATAGATATGCAGTGTACTTATGGCAGCTATGATACCATCTGTCTTACGATGCTCTTCTCCAAGCTCCTCACCCACAACTCTATGCCTTTTATTGGTAAATTATTTCGACCATCAGACACCTCCTCTTACCTCACACTTTAGGGGGCATTTGTTAT
Organism: Picea sitchensis; assembly: GCA_010110895.2. Taxonomy (NCBI): domain Eukaryota; kingdom Viridiplantae; phylum Streptophyta; class Pinopsida; order Pinales; family Pinaceae; genus Picea; species Picea sitchensis. The sequence goes on along the minus strand of SNQJ01S0029683.1, from coordinate 84,164 downwards.
AGTGTTATTAACCCCCTAACCATCGAGACATCATCTCCTAGAGGTCACCTACCCAATTCACTCATTTTTCATTATCTTCCCATTGAGTTTCTAGCCTAATCTCCCTTTGGTCACCCTTGTCATTTCTCAAGCGTCCAGACTTCCAAGTCGCGATCGGGTCGCTTTGTCTGTGTACTTAGGTCACAACCGAGCCTAGAAGCTCCCTTTTTTAGATTTGGTTGCGATGGATGAGACCTCTCTCTGATTTCTTGGGGTTCAGTCTCGAGAAGGCTTCCAATATAGGCCTGAATATCTTATCCCATTAACCATATGGCCTTATCTCTAAAGACCTATAAGAACCAATCCATTTCCATGGGAAAGGGGAGAAAGAACTAGTAAAGTTACTATGGCATTTTTGTGGCAAGGCATGGGCAAGGAGCTTAGAAGAGAGATATCTCTTCAGTTTACACCTATAAGTTGTAATATTTCTTAATTGATTAATATAAGATATGTTGGATGTTTCCCTCTAAACGACCGTTCATGTAAGTTTGTGTATTTATTGATAAAGGATTGATATATTTGTAGATCATAACATATTATCAATCTTAGAAGCATCCTTTGCTCGTATCTTTGTACCTGTCTTAGGTATAGGAAGAATCTAAGGGAGCTCAACTTCTGCAAGGTACAAAATTTCTACAACACAGGGTGGGATAAAAATCACACCTTTCTAGAGCTCAGGAGAAATCCACAGTGGATATTTGCAAAGGAATCCAAGCCATAATCAAAAGGGCCCTTAGAACCGGAAATGCCCCTCCTTTGGGGGGAATATGAAAATCCTCTCTTTAAACTCCAGAGGGGTGGGGGGGGGCCTTAATAAATTGGCCCTCAAGCGCCTCCTCCTTATCCTAAAGCTAGACATTATTATGATACAAGCAACAATGTGTAAGGGTGAAAATGCCAAGGAGGTGTTCAGTAGCTGGCTTAGGAGCTGGTATTTTAGCACAATGGACATAGATGGCTTGTCAGGAGGTTTAATTACTAGATGGAGTCCTAATTTCCAGGCCCTTTCCTCATCTTCGTTGAGGACTTCTATCTCTATGAAATTAAAACATAAAAATCATGACTAAGATTTTTTCGTCGTTAAGTTATATGGACCTTATTCTAATCGAATCTTGTTCTAGGAGGACTTGATTTCTACAAGAGTTTTCTCATACACGCATTTGGTGGTGGGAGGTGACATGAATTTTACCCTCTCCCTAAGAGAGGTATGGGGGGAAACCCCAAGGGAGAACCTACATAGGGGACTTTTTACTTCCCTCCTGGAAAACTTGAGGCTTGTGGACCTTGAGAATGTTAAGCTATCCCCTACCTAGAGAAACTTCATAATGGGAAACGAAGAGGTGGAAAAACGTTTATACAATTTTTTGGTTTCAAAAATCTTACTACACTTGGGCTCTAGCTTTAAATCGACAGTAGAAGTGGGGGGGACTTCGTACCATTGCCTGATCTCCTTAGAGTGGATTCTAGAAATGGAAACCCCCCCAGCTCCACTGAAAATCATCCAAGTTTGGCTAGAAGACGAGGACTTCAGAAAGATGGTTTCTTCCTCATGGGAAAAAGTAAACCCCCAGAATTCATCACCCATAATGGTACAATTCGCCACAAGCCTCAAAAAGCTGAAAGATGCTATCAAAAGGTGGATATCCATATGGAAGGCCAGAAGGTGTAGGTCCCTTTTACACACGAAGGAACTTCTTAAGTCATTATACAAAAAATTGGAGGAAGGTCCCCTCTCTAAGAGAAATTTGGTGGAGTTCAAAAACTTGGAGAACCTGCATCACTCCTGGCTAAAAACAAAGGAACAAGAATGGCATCAAAAAAGCAGGTCCACCTGGATCAATGAGGGAGATAATAACACAAAAATTTTCCACTCCTTCATAAATTTATGAAGAAACCACAATACCACATGGAACATCAAAAAAGAAGATGGACAATAGTCAACTCTTTCAAGGGAAAAGCGGAAGTTGGGGTCACCTACTTTAAAAACCTATTTACAGATCTAGCTAGATGTCATATCTAGGAGATCCTGAAGGTAGTAGGGAAATTTCCTTCAGTCTTCACTGACGAAATGAACCAGGCACTAAAGGAATAAGTCACAGAGGAAGAACTGAAATTGACCCTCTCCTCCATGTAGAATGGAAAATACCTAGGTCTGGATGGTTTCACTGTGGAATTTTACAAATCCTTTTTTGACTTGCTAAAAGACGACCTACTAGCGGTACTTCAAGAATCCCAAAGGAATGGAAGAATACATGGGTCGTTGAACTCCACCTTCTCATGCCTCTTCCCGAAAAGGTAGAATGTAAAATCTCTTGAGGATTTTCACCCAATCTCATGTTGCAATGTCATTTACAAGTTGATCTCAAAAATCATTTCAAGAAGGCTCAAATCGTTGCTTAGTGAGATCATAGGGGAAGAATAGTTTGGGTTCCTTCATAATAGAGAAATCCATGACGCAGTACCAATCACACAGGAAGTCCTTCACTCTGTAAAAAAGAAAAATCTCAAGGCTACCATTTTTTAATTAGATATGTCGAAAGCATACGATAGAGTGAAGTGGTCCTTCCTTCGATTGGTCCTTCTATAAATGGGTTCACCTACCCATTGTAATTTGGAACATGTGTTGTTTAGAAAATGCCTCCTTCATAGTACTTATAAATGGACCCCCATCTAGTTTCTTTAGATCTTCTCAAGGCCTCCTCTAGGGATGCCCCCTCTCGCCCTTCCTCTTCTTACTGGTTGCAGAGGATTTTAGTATATTGATCAAAGAAGCTCATTCAAATGGATTAATTAGAGGAGTCAAAGTTTCTGAAGTTGAAGCAATGTCTCACCTTGTGTTCGTGGATGATATATTTGTGAGTGTGGTTGTCTCTTTGAGAGACCTGGCCTCCCTTAAGAACTATTTAACTATTTTCATCCAAGCTACTAGAATGACAGTCAACCCGGAAAAATCCTGCCTAATCATAAACCATTGTTCAGAAGCAAAGACACATTCTCTTTTAAACATCATCCCAGTGCAACAAAAGACTCTAGGCGAAGGCCTGAAGTATTTGGGTTTCTGTCTAAAACCGAATTTCTATATAAAGGAGGATTGGAGTTGGTTAATAAGGAAAGTTGATCCGAAAAGATCTTTTAATGACTGTGGTTGAGTTTTTAATTGCATGTGTTAATTAACCCTTTGAAAAGCTTAATGAAAGAATGAGGAAATAAGAGGAATTATGACAGCCATATACATATATGCAGGTCTGAAATGAAGTAATAAACAACAAAACCATAACAAGAGAAGTGATAATGGAGTTCGGCACAAAATTGCCTACGTCTCCGGGCCTTTGTCTCTGTGGGGGAGGCTTCTTTATTTATGTTCAAAGCTCAAAAAATACATCGCAACAGTTCCATTTGGCTACAAGACTAATCTAGTCATGTTCTTCCATATCTCTAGAACCCAGCAAAAGAAACGGCACGCAAAACGGATGATCGGAGCTCCCAGAAATGGCCCGCAAGCATCTGCTCCTCAACAACTTCCCTGCATAAAAAATGGCTTTGGCTTGGCTTCCCTTCAGCATAAATCTACTCTGATTGTCCTTCCATGGCCTCAAACAGGCCTGGTTTTTATAGATCTGAAGTTGGTTATCCATCCCCAACTTCCTCCCAAAATCTGGTCTCAAATAGGGCTCAAAATCTCCCAATAATGGCTAAAATCCATTAATTACAGGCATAATTAATAAAACCACTATAATAAAGTTTAAAAAAAAACCCAAAATATGCATAGATAGGGCGCAACCCCTTTTTGTAGGGCTCCTAGTCACCAATAATGTGCCATGTGGCCAAGCGCTTATCCTTAACATGCTGCCCCCCCCCCCGAAATATGGCACCCGGTCTTATGTGAAGGCCATATGGTCGAGCCCTATTCCTATGTGCNCTCAAAATCTCCCAATAATGGCTAAAATCCATTAATTACAGGCATAATTAATAAAACCACTATAATAAAGTTTAAAAAAAAACCCAAAATATGCATAGATAGGGCGCAACCCCTTTTTGTAGGGCTCCTAGTCACCAATAATGCGCCATGTGGCCAAGCGCTTATCCTTAACATGCTGCCCCCCCCCCCGAAATATGGCACCCGGTCCTATGTGAAGGCCATATGGTCGAGCCCTATTCCTATGTGCGCACAACCACTCCTCCTTTTGGTGTAGCTCCCCCTGATTCACGCTGGTAAACCATATGGAGGAGCCAAAGTCCAAGGGCTAGGCCCTTTCCAAATCCACGCACATAATGGTTATGCTCTAGCGCCCGTGCCCTTAGCCACTGTGGTCACATGCAAATAATGCAATCGTGGGCTGGGGCTAAGCCCCAACCCTTTCTGCCTCCCACTAAACTTTCAATCACAGTTAAATACAATATTTTCCATTTGACTAATAAGAAACACCAGCAGGTCGGGTGGTAAGCCCGATCCTGCCAGTCCATAGCTCAGAGGAGGTCAGGGGTTTGACTCCGGTGGAGACCCCAAAATTTTTCATAACACCGAAGAGCCAACCAGAAGGTGCCACGTGGCAGCCCATGACTGGGCCACGTGGCACCACGTTATTCACCCGAACTGATGCCACTTGTCAACAACTAACTGGTCCACTTGTCTGTCAAGTTGTCAGCTCTGTACTGCCACATCACTACCCTGTCAGCATGCCACTGTGTTTGCTACGTCAGCATGTGCCACGTGTCACCCTTACAGTGGTGACATGTGTCACCCTCTGACTGGTCCAATCCTTGTCGTACGCCACATCACCTGCCACGTGTCATCACCAGGAGTTGCCACATCAGTTATACGGCCTGTACAGTCAGCCTGGCACGTGGCACTGTACTGACTGTACGGACTGTACAACCACCCATTTTTTTTTGCATGTTTGGGTTTTCGATCAGAATGCAATATCTTTTGCATACGACGTCTGTTTGACGAAGTAAATATATGGTTGGAATCAAGAAGACAAGACAGACACAATGGCGTTGGTTTCGTCGGATTCTGAGCACTTTCATTTTGAGCCTTTTTTAGCCCTGTCAGGCTCCTGGATCCGATTTTGGATCAAAAGTGGAAGCCATAATCTCAATTTGGGTAAATCGCCTGCTATATAGAGGGGGGCGCTTGGTCCTATTTAAAGTTGTTATGGAAGGCATTCCAGTATACTGGAACTCTATTGCAACACTTCCAAAAGGAGTGCTAGACAAAATCCGAAGGACCTCTACTTTCTCTAGGTAGGTCAACAAAGGTCATTCATTTGGCCGCCTGGAAGACCATTGCTTCACCAAAGGAATCCGGGGGATGGGGACTTAAGGACATTAGATCCAATACTCGATCCCTTATGGACAAAAATATCTGGAGAATGGCACAAGGAACCTCACTTTGGACCAGAGTTATGAAATCCAAATACTTTCCCAATCTATCAGTAGTAGATTGGTTTCACACCCCTATAAAATCCTCAAAAGGGTCTATCGTTTGCAAATATTTGGTAGAATCCTTCCCCATGGTTGGAAACTAGATGGTTTGGAAAATAGGAAATGGAAAGAGTGTCAGACTAGGAGAAGACCCTTGGTTAGGAGAGGGCAACAATTACAGACTATCTCCCCCTCTCCTAAATGCCCTAAAAGAAGCAAATATCTTATCATTAAAATATGCTAGCACCAGATCCCCACAGCCAAGAGGTAGATTGGGATGGAAGGATGTGACCACCTTAGGCCTCCCAGAAGCTTTGTCTGAAGAATTGGGGGGGGGGGCGTTTATAAATTTACTTTGTGAAAACTCCATCTCCTTAGTAGAAAACTTAGATGACTCTCTCTGTTGGTCCCTAAATTTGAGAAATGGCTCTTATTCTGTTAAACTTGGCTACAAAGCGTGGAAGAGAAACAGGCAGGAAGATCCCTACAAGTGGTGGTGGAAACCCCTTTGGAAGATGAAGCCCCCCCCAGATGCAAAATCACATTCATCCTAGCCCTCAATAACAAATTGTTGACCTGTAACAACAGACAAAAAAAGAGGCTAGCAAGGCCCAAACAGGTGTCCCGTCTGTAATTCAAACTTAGAATCTATATCTCATATTTTCATCTCTTGCCCTTATGCAGGAAAAGTCTCGGCGTTGATAAAAGACAAATACAAGGCATAAAATAATTCGAATCGAGACTCTCTAGAATAATGTTTCAGATCATGGGTTCAAGATAGAGCAATAGCCCTCTACACAGGTTTACCAAGCATAATGGTGTCTAACATATGGTGGGCTCGAAACAATGCAGTGTTCAAAGACAAGTTATTTCCTCCAGAGAAAACAACCTCTCTCACCCTCAACATGGCCAAATAATTCAAAGAAACTCTGAAGTCTCATAAGACACGATGCCTAATTCCCCCTGTCATTGACTATTCTATCCCTTGGGGATATTTTGACGACGCTTGTCAAGGATGCCCACCAAAATGTGGGTTGGGAGTGGTCTTGTTCATCAATCATTCCCATTATATACATATCACATACTCACCGGGGGAGGCACAAACAATAGAGCGGAATTGATCTCCCTATCGGCCCTTCTAGAATCAACAAAGGAGAAAACTTTAGTCAAGTTGCAAGTATTTGGAGACTCCAAAATGGTAATCGATTGGGCCAATGGAAAAACTATAATTCAAAACCCGAACCTGGCTTCCATCCTGAGGGATATAAAACTCAACTACATGGCTTTCGAAAGGATATCCTTCCACCATATACTGTGACAACTCAATTCAAAGGTGGAGAAACTCTCAAAAGAAGCTTTGGAATTTCCAAATGGGGCCTTTGTATTCTATGAGTTCATGGACGACACTGAAACCGAAGCCATGGAATTTCGCTGGTAAGCAGGAAACTATTTTGGACAGTTGGAGGAGCAAACTGAGCTCCATGTAAAAAGTCTTTGTTTTTAGTAATACAAAAAAGCTTATTTTAGTGTCTTTAACAAGAGACACATAGAAAAGTTTTTTAGCACAAGTACAATGGAGAAAGGTCAGCAAAGACAAGTTTTTGAATGTAATGGAACATGTGTATTTCAAAGAAATATAAAAGTTTTTTTTCTACGGAAAAATAAATAAAATCCAAAACTATGTGTAAATTTGAGAGATTATCCAAAACTATGTGTAAATTTGAGAGATTATTATATCCAAAATATTTAACTAATAAGTGTTATTTAAGAATGAGGTTGCATTCCATGGTGAATTGATTTCACACAATTATTTAAACAATTGCAAACTTTCCAATAAAATATTTCCCAAATTTCTAATAGGAAAATATGAGTAAAGCTACATATAATTAGTTATGATAGAAGCTCCATTTGACTTTGTTATGCTTCCTTTTAACTTTTCACACAGTGGATAATCCATGCCCTTTTATGAACTTTGAGGGAACTCTTGATGGGGGCATGTCCTTAGCTAAATGTCCTTTTATGATCCACATAGTGTTGTGTCCAACCTTTTTCATACTATTTTTGCATAATATTGAAAGTAGAAAATGTGTTGAAGGAATGTGATGCAATTCTCGAGTTATTTAGGTAGTTTTCACTTTTCATATGTATATACCGGCGCACTTTCATCAATTTGAGAATACAACTGTAAGGCCACTAGAGAACCTTCGGTTGGATGGCAAAATCATCCAATGTTCTCAGCGAGTCGTGGACACACCAATTTACTTGGCCCAGACTATGCCTTACTTCTCTGTTTCGTTTAGTACTTAATAGTTATGTGTGTTTCTTATACTTAGACAACTCAACAAGTAAAGAACGTCCATACACAATAACAACAGAATTCAAGTGGGTGGCCAAACCGACCTAAAACCCAACTTCTTAATACAAAACAACAGTGTGTCGAGCCTAGCTTGTGCCACACACAAATAAAGTTTACAAGTGACCTTCCACTCAATTTACATAAATAACCTTTGCGAAAACACAAAATACTTGTCTTTGGTGAGTCACCAACGCCCTTCCTTCGTTTCCTCAATTAGAAGTTTGAATGAAACTCTATCCTTCATGCTTCATCTCTGAAAATCTTGTTGCCTTTGCCTCATAATGGAGCGACCTACAATCCTCACACTTAGACGAATTTCAGATCACTCATTCTCCAACTCCTTTCTTCGTCCCAAATTCTCTTCTCCATCGTGCACTTGTAGGTGCACATCCTAGGAGATGGTGTGGGTCCTTGCTTGGAGTCGACGTGTTTGTTTGGTTGCTTGTCCACTTTTTGTTTGGGATGACTTGTGCATAAAGGGGTGCATGTTGCTTGGGTGAGTCGAATGACTCACTCAAGTGCGCTCACTTTTCCCTTAGCCAACTCTTCGTTTCCATTCAGGCGCCCAAGTCATGCCTTGACCGATCGTTCAACCTCTTCGCTAGCTAAGCGCCCATCTGATGTCTCCTCAGTCGCTCTTCTTTGGTCACTCTCCTTGGCACGCTAGTCGCCCAAGGTGAATGGGCTCTCCCATTCAAGTTTCCCTGTCGAAGCCCCCAACCAATGCTCTAGCCGACCTGTCTCTTTTGTGGGGTGCCTATTACTTTGGTGGAGCGCCCACCTCATGCTTTCGTCTTCATTAAGAAATCTTCGGTGAAGCTGTTCCTTGGCAAGGTGCACATCCGAGGAACTCCAACCTTGCCTTATATGAAGACCTTCGCCTCCTTGAATTGAACTGAGCTCTATGTCCGCTCGACTCATTTGTATTGGTTTGCGGTGGAAGAGTACGTTCTTGGGCTGGATGCCTCAATCCTTACATCCTCACCCACTCCAAGTCGTTGTCATATTGATAACCCCAATGTTACTTCTTCTGTTGCGATTACCAACTACGTATGTTACTACGAAGTGATCTTTGTCTGTGAATTGGATCCTCCACAACATACTGCCACATCCATACTTCAATCAATTCATCCACGTCTCCGGACACTGATATGCCCCATGCCTTGGACTGATTGGGTAGCTAGTCCAACCGTCGCCCCCAACTCATGAGAATCTGTTTCTTCATGTCCAAACCAATCTTTTATATCTGTGTTTTTGTCTTCACATCCTCTTCCAATTGTTGACCTCTTCGTTACTTGTGCCACTTTCATGGCACATAGGGCCACATTGCCTCTTCATGGCAATGTGCCCATGCTCTTCTTGGTTCATTACATAGTGTAGGCCCAGTAGCCACCTCCAAGGCTACGGACAAACATTGTGTTCAACTTATGTTCATTTCGTAGATACCTCGAGGTCAATCTGACTTCCTTTAGCAAACATCCCAACTTCTCGAGTCGGTCTACTGTCAACTAAAAGTCGTAAATCCCTATGGACTTTTTGCAAAAATTGATGATTGTTATGGGGTCTCAATCCTCTCTGCTCACTTCTTCTACTTTGTCTTCCAAGTCAGGACTATTGTCTGCCTTCACACCCTTCTCAGTTTTGTTTCTTAGTTTAGATGGCCCAAGTGAGAATTTGGACCATCTTCTGCAACACTCCTTATCTTCTGGTGATTCCGACCGAATACATGGTTCGTCCTTCTCCACAAGAATAACAATAGTTCCTGCAACCTTGCTCTTCTACGGTGTTTTTTGAACCTACTTCCAAACCATCCTTCCAATAATGTCTTTTTTTGAAGTCTCTATGTTTCTCAAACCTTATTTCTTTTCACTTATGCTTTCCATAACAAGTTTGTGCAAATCCTTCTCTGAGCACTACATTGTATGAAGGGGAGAGTCCACTTCCTTGACATTCTCTATCAACTTGAGTACAAAAATCCTTGTCCTCCTCCCAAGCTTTCTCTTTCTCATTGTAGGCACTTGATACTCCAACTTCGTAAAAAAATGCCAAGTGATTCTTAGAAATCACAAGGACTTATTGGGGAACTTTGAAGAAGTCTTGTCCCAACATCACTACATGATTGTCTAATGGGACAACCACCAAATCCAAGTTGCCAAACCATCCTCCTATTCTCATAGGTGATGAACGAGTCAACCTTGTCGCTTGCTTCACCGCATAGTTGACTACTTTGTACTACCTTGTGCCAACCTTCGTTTCACGATGAAGTGACCTGGCAACCTCTTCTCCAATGAAACTATGTGTTGACCCAGTGTTAATGAGCACTGCAACCTTTAGTCCAGATGTTATTGCATCCAAAAATTGAAGACCTATCTCGTCTCTGTTTTGCGGAGTGTTACCACTCCTTTCTCTGTCTCTCATGAAATCCATCAGTGCACTCAATGCCTTCAATGCTTCGTTTGAGGGGTGTTGAGGTTGGATCGGTTCCACTAAAACTTCAAGCTTCCTTTCGTTTATTCCACGTGGAGCTTCATTCTACTGGACCAACCGATTCACCTTCGTTTCTTTTGGACAATTGCCAACACCATGGTTCACCATACAAAGAACTTCTGCAACATTCATGTCCTCCAATTGTTGTTTTTCCATTGCACCAATTTCACTTGGCTTGCACTGAGTGTACTCCTTCATGAGTGCACTTTATGACAAATGCAAAACTGCCTCATCTTTTCTTGCTAAAGTCTATGATGGGAGTAGGTCTTGCTTCATCCCTGACCCAACCTTGGTTGAACTCACCCAACTTGTCTCTACCTCCCTTATCTTCTTCGGGAAAAACTTGATGAAGTAATTCATTTGACATATGTTGCATATGATCGAGTGGATATCCACGAATAGATCTGGCTGGACCATGAAGGGAGTGATGGCGGGCACAAAATCTTCCTTTGTGGACAAGTCTACCTTTGTGGCTTGGAAGCTTTCGTCATCCCCCAAGAGAGTCTTTATCCGATCGTCCCACAAATCCCACCATGCGACAATCCCTTTGAGCTTCTCTAGGATTTGATATGTTGCTTCCATGTCTGTCCTCCACTATTCTTCAAGATTCAGCCTCTTCTTTTCGTTGAACATCTCCTTTACCAAGCATCCATCATTTACTTTGCTCATCCTATGTTTCCTGCTTATTGGACTACTTCTGGTTTGTCCATCGATGTTGAGCCCGCGATTCGCTTTTCTTGCCATCATTTCAGTGACCATCTACCCATGTATTCCATAGGCAATATTCCACCAGAATTTCATTATCGAAACCTTCAATCAAAATATGCAACGTTTCTTGTTTTTCACCACTGTCATGGATGACTTACTAAACCGTTCAAATGGTAAAGCGTCGTGAAATTACCAAATTTCCCATGCAACAAGTTCTGCTATTAGCTATCATTGAGATGAACCCAAACTCGATTGCTTGAATTCTAAGCTTTGAACCCACCTGTCGTGACGACGACAGCGGTGACCAACGTTTCACCGAGCTATCTCTACACAATTAGCTTTGATACCACATGTCAGGCCACTGGAAAACCTTCGGTTGGATGTTGAATCATCTAATGTTCTCGACGAGTTGTGATACTGTGGTTGTTCAACTCGATGATAAGGCCACACATATTTACTTGGTCCGGACTACGACTTACTTCTTTGTTTCATTTATTACTTAACAATTATGTGTGTTTCTTATACTTAGACAACTCAACAAGTTAAGAACATCCATACACAATAACAAGGAAATGCAAGTGGGCGACCAAACCGACCTAATACCCAAATTCTTAATATAAAACAACAATGTGTCGAGCCTAGCTTGTGCTACAAACAAAGAAAGTTTACAAGGGACCTTCCGCTCAATATACATAAAGAACCTGTGTGAAAACACAAAAGACTCTTCTTCAGTGAGTCACCTGGTGTGCTTCCTTTGTTTCCTTAGTCAGAAGTCCGAACAAAACTCTCTCCTTCATGCTTCATCTCTGAAAATACTGCTTCCTTTGCATCATAATGGAGTGATCTGCAATACTCACACTTAGATGAATTTCAAATTACTTATTCTCCAACTTATTTCTTCATCCCAAATGCTCTTCTCCATCGTGCACTTATAGGCACCCATCCTAGGAGATGGCGCACACCCTTGCCTAGAGCCGACACATTTGTTTGGTTGGTTGTCCACTTTTCGTTTGGGTTGACTTGTGCCTAAGGGGGCGTGTATCCCTTGGGTGAGTCAGCTAACTCACTCAAGCATGCCTACTTTTCCCTTAGTCGACTCTTCATTTCCATTCGAGCACCCAGGTCGTGCCTTGATCGATCATTCAACCTCTTCCTTGGCTAAGCATTTGTCGCATGTCTCCTTGGTTGCTCTCCTTGGCGCTCTCCTTTGCACACCAATCTCCTAAGGTGATCGAGCTCACCCATTTGAGTTTTCCTTCCATTCGGTTCGACCGACATATTTCTCGTCGAAGCACCCAATCGATGCTCTAACCGACCTGTCTCTTTGGTGGGGTGCCCATTATTTTAGTGGAGTGCCCAACTCAAGTTTATGTATTCGTCAAGCAATCTTCGGTGAAGTTGTTCCTTGGCACGACGTGCGTCCGAGGAACCCCAACCTCACCTTATAAGAAGACCTTCGCCTCCTTGAACCGAACCGAGCGATGTGGCTGCCTCACTCATTTGTCTTGGTTTGCGGTGGAAAAACGCGCGCTTGGGCTGGACGCCCCAATCCTTACAATAACCCTTTCATTGAGATCAAATATCTCACATTTTTCAAGGGAGTTCATACTTTACAACTCTCATAGGAGAAAAATAATAATATGTGCACATAATATAATATGAATCATGAATAGTGGTAGTGTTTCCCATTGCAAGTGTGCATCTTCCCTTGCTATATAGAAAACCAATCTTTACGGTGTTGCACCACACAACTATGAGTGTAAGTAGGTGAAGGTAGTCAACAAACATGTATTTCTAGAAAAATAAGAAACAACAAATAATTAAGAAGCTTAGCTAGATAATTCTTATATAAAATCTTGGGTATATAGAATCAATGGGACAAGACAAAGACTTCATCCTTAGAGTCCAAATCCTCCTTGTCTTCGAAAGAATCTGGGGTGATGGGGGCATGTTCCTAGCTGAATTCCCTTCATCTACTTGCTAAAGGTAGCTTGTCAGGTCGGTCGTTAGACTTTTTGAGTAAAAGCTTATAAGTTGGACATGACTAGTAGCTACGCATGAAACTACTCGACAATTATTAAAGTTTCACAATTTCTTTATTAAAATTGAAGAAATATATATTATCTCTTTGGTTTTTAATTTTAGATTAAAGTTAACATTATATATATATATATATTTATTTACTTAATATTTTTTATTTTTTAAAAGTGCCACATGTCAACTCCATGTTGAGCACAAAAAGAATTACACATCTCCCTCATACCGGATTGTAAAAAACGTCTCTTGACAAAAATACTTCAATCCAATTGTTTTTCCTTTTTAGAGGGGGTTGTGAAGTATGAAGAGGATGTGATTACACTTCAAATTTCCTTATATGTAGGAAATGACACTTATAGCTTTGAAAACAAACAACCTTTATATTATAGATTTTTACAATGAAAATAAATATTAAAAAAATTACTCTATTAAATTAATTAGAAAACTTTTTTTTTCTTGATTTCCATTGAGTAATAAGTCATTCAAAGAGTACCATATCTATAAGGGGAGATCAAAATATGGAACCCACTTAAGACGATGCAACATCACTACTCTATTGGATGAGGAATATTCAACCTACCAAGATAACATAAAGGGTTTACACCAAGCGCATGGCTCACCACTTGGTTGCCACATGTTAGATCCAACAAATGAAAACCTAAAAACACTTACTTAGATGTCTAATGATATGCACATGTCATCTACAAGGTTCATAGTTGTCTCACATTAAAGCTTAAATCATTATTTTTCCTAAAATAGGAAAAGGTTTATAATAATTTCTATCGATATAATTTCAAATTTCAAAATCTTGATATGGGTATACAAAATATGGCCACCTGAAATAACTTGTTGGTGATTTGTAAAGGGGCAGATTTTCACTCTTACTAGATACTTTTGGGTCTTTGGCCGTTAACTTGTTCCCTTACATCTAAGGAAGACGAGCTCTTAGCTAATCTTAAGTAGTTTTAAGTCATACTCTAAGACCAACAAGTGCTTTCAACCTAAATATTATTACAAGAAAGTCAATCTACCATACTATCATTATCAAGGTTATAACAATGAGGTCATATACTTTCAAGTAACATTTAACCTTAATTCTATATATAAAACCAACTATTATTCTCTATTGTAATTTAATCTATTACCGAACAAAAATTACAATTTAAATCATATTTTTTAATAATAGCTAGAAAACAAAAAAAAATACTTAATTTAATCTATTACTTAACAAACAATACAATTTAAACCGTAGAGTTAGAAAACAAGAAAATATATGTGTGTTTAGTAGTTTACTTGTACAGGCTTTTGCTTATGCTTCAGTTTCAAAATACATTTGTTGATCAGTTCAACACATAGATGGTACTCAAATTTGTTTGAATCGTCCCGATGTCTTTTGTAGTCAGTTTTTTTTTAAGTAATGTATCATCATAATAAATATATGATAGTTGTTTTTTTTTCTTCTAAAAACCATAGAGATGAAAATTTTAATGTTGCATCACTATTATCCAAAAAGAATGATAATGACATGCTTTCTATGTTCGAGATCATGGCTCTCCCTTACCAATAGTAATTGCCAAGGCCCACAGGCCATTTGAAAATTATTAAAATAATTAAAAAACTCGATTAGTTGACATTGTGTTTAATCAAATTGTATGTCTTTTAAACGATTCCAACAATAAAGTTCATTTTGAGATATGGTGAACTTCGAAAACTATTATAAATATAAGAAAGTATAAATAGTGTTTTTTTGGACTATTTGTCTACTCATTCCAAAAATGTGCCCTAAACGTTTTTAGATCTTTTAATAAAATAAAATTCAATCACATGATATAAGTAATTATAATTTGTAATTGAAAATTGATAAATGTAAAATGCTAAGCAAATTTTCTTCAACTATATATTTTTTAATAAAATAAAATTCAATCACTATATAAAGTATTACTATTACTTGATTTTTTTTTAATAAAATAAAATCTAATCACTATAGATAAATATTAAATTGTGATTTAGTAAAACATTTTTATTAACTAATTTTTTTTTAATAAAATAAAAATCTATGTAATTTTTTTTCAATTATATACATTTTTAATAAATAAAATCCAATCACCATAGACAAAGTATTAAATTGTGATGTTTTTAAATAAAATGAAATCCAATCACCATATTTAAAATATTAAATTGTGATTTGAATTAAAATATTTTCCTTAACTAAAGTATTTTTAGTAAAATAAAATCCAATCACCTTTAAATAAGTAATTATAATTGATAAATATAACACATTTTCATTCAAATTTTCATCAATTATATTTTTTTATTAAAATAAAATCCAATCACCATAATTAAAATATTAAGTTGTGTTATTAGTCCCTGCCAAGGCCAGGGACTAATAGTAGCGATGAGTTCATCGTTCACTGGCTATTAGTTTAGGGTTGACTTTAGATTTCTGTTTTATATCAAATGTGTAACATAGGAAATCAAAATATGTATTTTTTTTAATAATAAAAAAATATTTTTCTAACATTTGATTGGTTAATATCTTTCAAGTGTTATTGCAGGCTTCACGTCATTCAATGTATTGACAATTAATAGATTTGACAATGTGGTCAGCTAATTGTACTTACCTTCATTAAAATATTTTGCAGAAAAACAAAATGCAGCCGGCAGGTCGAAAGCCATGGGCTTACCTAAAAATGCAGGCGGATTTAGATTTTTTTTCGGTGTTAGTGGCCCAAGTAGATGCGACAAATGAAGGACGGGACGAATGAAGCATCTGCCTGTTCACAGCTGTTGAGCATCGCACTAAATAATAAATAACAATATATGTGCTCCGATTATAACAGAAATGCCATTTTGATATCTAATTTGGCATGCCAACCACGACCTTCGACCCATTCAACTTCCCTCTCTTTCACGCGGATATACATATTTCGTAGCCCACCTCTTCAACCACGTGTATTTATAATTTTTAATATTATTTTTTATTTTCTTGAAAAACA
>SNQJ01S0029683.1:40851-59035 GCA_010110895.2 Picea sitchensis | reverse complement strand
CTAGACAATCTAAGAGAAAGTGCTTTTCATCTTCAACCTTCTTAGTGTCACAAAGGTGACACACTCTTTCATCCCATGGCGTTTTAGGAATTGACCAACGCCCAATTTCACTATGGAGCTCGTGAGAATTTGTTCTTATCTTAACAATGCTTATTTTTTTATTTACACTTAGCAAAATAGATAGATAATTTTGATCTTCTAGATTAGGGTTGATTACATCTTTATAATACCTTAATTTTCTTTTTTCCTCTAACTCCTTATGACACCACATTTTTTCCTTAAATTTTGATTTGACAATTTTTTAATAGTATCTTTATTCTGCAAAATGGTTTCTTACATGATTCCCCAATAGTTTATCCAAGACCGGGCGTCTTTATGCCATCCTCGCTTGAGTCGATGATGGTTATGACTTGACTTTGAAGCAATTTTAGGTAGCCTCTTGTATTCCATGTTGTTTAACTTGTTCTTATACATTAGGTATCTAGTCATATCCATTATCTCAATGGGAGAGAGGCTTGTTTCTACGAGGAGGATGGAATAGGGCGTATTTCCTTTAATTTTGAGATTATAGGTTATAAAATTATTTAATATTTGCTCTATCTTTCTCCAGGATTCACGAGAGATACTACAACCCCAGACTTCACATCCATAAAGAATAACTGGTGTAACAAGAGTCTCAAAGAGGAGTTTCTTCTTATCCCAACTCCAAAGATCAGCTGATTTACAATTGTTTTCAAGCCCATAATAAGCTTTCCATCCCCCAATAATCCTTTTCTCAATGCTATAATTCCAATTGAACTTGTGGTGAATATCAATTCCAGGATATTTGTATGAAGTCACTTCCTCCAAGTTGTCATTTTTATATACAAAGGTATCATAAGGGATCTTATTGGATTTAATAATCATGACCTTAGTCTTATCAGTATTAACAATCATACTCATATTGGAGAAAAATTCCTTGAGGATTCTTAGTTGGTTTTCAAGATCATGGGGACTCCTTGCCATAAGAACGATATCATCACCATAAAGAAGAAGATTGATGACTATACCAGTGAGAGTAGGGCTGACACAACCTGATTTTTCCAAGCATTCTTCTAACTTATCAATGTATATGCCAAAAAGGATAGGGGACAAGGGACAACCTTGTTCGACTCTTATATTGCAGTTAATCTCTTTTGACCATCCCTCGGTGTTTTTAAACTTAGAAATAACGTTCTCATACATCCTTATTGTAGCAACCCTCAACTTGAGAAGCACTTTTATCTCTTCCAACCTATTCCAAAGGTTTTTCCTAGGAACCATGTCAAAATCTTTTCTAAAGTCAACAAAACAACAAAAAAGATTGGTTTTAGTATTGTGGAACTCCTCTGCAATGATCCTAAAGGTAACAATATGGTCCATAGTTGAATGATATCTCCTAAACCCGACATGGCCTTTATCTCTTTTACTGTGACTTTCTTGCCAAATGCTAATCTTCTTTTCCAAAATAAATCCATAAAGCTTGGCCAAAATCGGGCTAATCATAATGGTCCTATAATTAGAGGGAGTGTTTTTATCCCCATTTTTAAAAATAGGAACAATGAGGCTTTACGTCTAGGGTTTAGGGAAGCCCTGCTTGACTACTAAATTGAAGAGCTTGTGTATGTGAGGGATAAGGATTGGCCTTTCGATTTCAAAAATTTCATCTTAGTAGCCTTCAATGTCCTTAGCTTTCCCATTTGCAAGTCGCTTAACCCTAAACTCTATGTCATCTAAAGAAAAAACTTCTTCCTTTGTAGGGACAATAGGAATTGTGTCCATGGCATTAGGGAACTCGTAAAGACTTCTAAGGTAGGAATTCTAGTCCGTTAAGGGAATCCTACTATTTTCTTTAGTATTGCGTTTTAAAATTTGGCTCCAGAACTTCTTCGGATCCAACTTGTATAGTTCTGAAAGTTGCTCTTGCCTTTTATTGATATAATATATTTTCTTCCTTTTAATTAGGGCTTTATACGTATTGATCTTATCAAGTTTTAAGGGCTCATTAGAAGCATCCCTAATGGCTTTCCTAGCAATTTTACATTATTTATGATACCAAGGGTTGGTTGTTCTATTATTCTTTTTATGGGACACCTCAAAAGAGAACTTGTTAATAGAAGTGGAAAGGGTAGTTGTAAAATTATGATAGAGTTCTTCAATGTTGTCCTTATATGTTAGAAGGTTTAATTTACTATTTAAATCCTTTAAGAAAATGTCAATTTTACTTTTGTCGAAGCGCAAATTCCTTTGATTATCAGAATTCTCTTCAATGGTGCTCCTATGCATGGAGAATTTTAGAGTAAGGGTTAAAGTTTTATGATCAGAGTCGGGCTCATGTTCATTTAAAAGGTCAAAAGTTGTTATTTGGTTGGAAACAAGGATATCAGATATCACATAATCTACAACACTACTACCTAGCCCATGAATACATGTCATTTGGTTGGAGTTTGGCCACTTCATTACTCCATTGCAAATTATTAGGTCTTGAGAGCTTCAGAGCTTGACCAACTCAGTACCAAACAAATTCTCAATTAGGTCGTCAAAGCTTCTTTTGTAGCTATTAGATAAAACAAGGTCCTCATCTAGCCATAAAGGATTATGGTTGGAGTCATCACTTAAATGAGTAGCTTATTTAGTTGCATTCCTAGCATTAAAGTATCCTAGCAGGAGGATATTACTTTCATTTTTCAAATTATAAATATCTTGTTCTAAATTATTATAGGGACAATTTTTATCTAGATTATTTTTCTTATAAAAAGTAGAATTAACAGGTGCAAAATAACAAATTGCTATATACATCTTCATAGCATTGGTGTCTGAAATTTCTATCCAAATGTATTGATTAAGAGGGTCAATCTTATGAAGTTGAACGTGAGGAGAAATGATTTTTCTAATATAACAAGCTAGGCCTCCTATCCCTCTACGGTGGGATTTTTTGTTCCATGCTGACCACAAGACAAATCCTTCCATGTTAGGGACCTTAGACTCCTCATGCTCCCAAGTTTCAACTAGACAGATAATATCAATATCACTCAAGATCCAACTTATCATAGGAAATTTGCGCCATGGAAAGCCATGACAATTCCAAAAAAGGATCCCAAGTGTCCCAAATTCCTATTTATTATTATCCTTTTGGTCTCTATCCCTAACAATAGCTTTTTGATTTCTAATTATTGTCCATTTTCCTTCTTTCCTGGCTTCTTTTACCTTTTGAACTTCCTTCCTTAATTCAACTTGGTCTTTGGGAATGAGGTCTTCATTGATAAATATTCTCAACCCTTTTAAGCTCAAATATTTACTAAGTATGTTATATTTATGGTCATTACAACTTACTTTGACACGGATCAACCTATCTTTGTGATCAATTATTTTTCCTAGCCTCTTTTCTTCTATGAGGTAAGTTGTATCAATTTGTGATTTATTTTTTAATTATTCTTTTACTATTGCTAGTTTATCCTCCTCTTGGTGTTCTTTTATACCAAAAATTATGAGGTTCAAGGCTCTTTTGTTACGCTCATGGTCCAATTCGATTAGCTTATTCATTTCCTCTTTGATGGGTTTGATATCCGATTTGTTTTCCATATTACTGAGGTTCAAATTGTTGGTTAGTTTTTCTTCTAGCTGTTTAATCCTATCTCTCAAGTTGTTATTTTCTTCAACCCCTCCTTCTTGGGTTGATTGTTTATGTTTTTCCATTTCTTGAATTATATCCTTCATTGTCTACAATTCACTCTTGAACCCTAAGAATCTATCTTCTATTTGAGTTTGAATGGTATCTTTAATTTTTTTATCAATCATTGCCTCTAGCTCTATTTTGGGTTTTATGTCTCTTTCTTCACTCATTTTTTCTAATGTTTCTAACTCTATTTTGATTTTGGCATCTCTCTCTTCTTCTTCTTCATTCATTTTTTCTAATGTTTCTAACTCTATTTGGATTTTGGCATCTCTCTCTTCTTCTTTTTTTTCCTACTGATTCCATATAATCGTAAAGGATCTCTAGGGTGATTTTGGGAGGCCTCCCCTTCTTAGGCTGAGTTTTTGGAATAGGTGGTGTAGTGCTCATGTTGAAAAGAATAGAAAAAAAGTTGTAACAATTATTATTATGGATTGACTTTATCTCTAAAATCAACTTTTACTTCTGAAACTTACAATAAATAAATAAATAAAATATATTTAAATCTCTTTACGTAAAATTAAAATTGAATCAAATTAAAGAGTGGCCCACCTCATTTCAAATGTCCAAATGCTCAACCCTTTGAAGAAGCCAAAAATAATTTTTGAAAAAGGCATAAAAGTCCAGAAAAACTATAGAGATTATTCACGGTAAAAAAGGTAAAAACTACTGAGGTTCAAAACCCTAGATATATAATCTTAGAAATAAAATATCTCCTAATAAACCCTAGAGAAATTTCAAAACCACAAAGAAGTACTATTCTCATTCAAAACAACAGAGAAACATTACTTCCATTCAAAACCGTAGAGAAATATTATTCTCCTTCAAAACCTCAAAAAAACATTATTTTATTGTGCTATGATGAATATTAAAAAGAAAAAAATTTAAGATATTCTTTGTTCCAAATGTATTTTTATATAATAACATAATTCAATTTTGTTTATTGTATTACCTATATAAAGGGTTGATGTTATTATCTAACTATCCATAATTTAGATAAATACAAAATTAAAAAAAAAATAATAATAATTATAAAATAAAATATAAAACAAAAATATCATACCTTTATAATTATTAAATGTTCCAATTTTTTTTTATCAAAAATCCTTACAAATAATTTCTTTATGTATTTTTTTTCCAATATTATTACTACATTATGTTTTTAATTTTATTATATATTTATATTTATATTTTATTATTTATATATTTAATGTTTTTCTTTGGGAGACCTTACCATTATTATTATTTATTTATTAATGTACTTTGTTATTTACTATTTTATGTAAATTATTTTATAATTTATAAATAATTATTATTTAATATTTATTTTAGTATCAAAAGTTTATACAATTTTTTTATAAATTTTTTTTCAATATTATTGGATTATGTTTCTTATTTTATTCTTTATATATTTATATTCATATTTTATTATTTATATATTTAATGTTTATCTTTGAAAAATCATGTGGCACTTATTACATGTAATACTTTATCATTATCATTATTTATTTATTAATGTAATTTGTTATTTACTATATTTTATGTAAATTATTTTATAATTTATAAATATTTGTTATTTAATATATATTTTGTTATTAATAATTAATTAATTATTATTAATATATAATTTAAAATTAATTAATTATTCATATAAAAATAAATTGTTATTATTAATAATAAATAAATTATTAATAATTATATAAGGATGGCATAAAGATATTTTTTCTTGGCTAAATTATTGAGGAATCATTGAAGACATCATCTAAAAAACTATTAAAATTATCCTAAATCAAAATTTAAAGAGAAAATGTGGTGTGATAAAGAGTTAAAAGAAAAAAATAAATGAAGGTATTATAAGGATGTAATCAACCATAATCTAGAAAATCAAAATTAGTAAAGAAAAAAAAAACACATTGCTAAGATAAGAACAAATTCTCACTAGCTCCATAGTGAAATTGGGTTACTCAATTCCTAAAACCCCTTGGAATGAAAGAGTGTGTCACCTTTGTAACACTAAGAAGGTTGAAAATGAAAAGCACTTTCTCTTACATTGCCCATCCTATACTTGGATTAGATCTCATTTTCAAAAGGTTTTTCAGACTACCAACCTTCCTAACCTCTTAACTTAACAAAACTACGATGATCTTGCAAAGCTTCTCTTAATGTTTTTCAAGCACAGAAAATGAATTCTAAAGAATCACAAGTAATTAAAAAGTGGAAAATGAAATCTATCTACATATATCAACCATTTTTTATAAAAATATGATTATTCATAATACGATAAACAACTAGAACACTTGGTTTGTGTGATTCTTAAATAAGATAAAAAGAAATCTACATAAACTTTGTCATGAAAATTAGAATATTGTTGTACAGTAATCAGAATTAAAACTGGCTCATTGAAATGAGTTAAAAAATAAAAATTTTAAATTATGCTATGTTCATTTGCTTAATATCTTAAAAACATATCATGATTAGATTTTAAATAAAATATGTGATACTATAAGCAACTAGAACACCTAATTTGTGTGATTCTTTGACCTAGATAGGAAGAGATCGACATAAACTATGTGATGAGAATTAGAATCTTCCACTATAGAAATCATAATCACGCTCTAGCTCACTGGAATCAGCATCATGATTTCTTTCGCTACCTCTTTGGCTTTGACTCACTAAATAAGTAATTACTTTAATCTAAAATGACTATATGCTACTCGTACGGTTAATATATTTTGCTTTATTGCCTTTGACCGACTAAATAAGTAATTACTTTAATCTATAGTGACTATCTGCTACTCGTACGGCTTATATATATTTTTTATCGGCTTTGACCGATTAAATAAGGAATTACTTTAATCTAAAATGACTATCTGCTATTCTCACGGTTTAGATTTTTGTTGTCTATTGCCTTTAGGCATAGGGACTCGCGAGTAGCAGCTTAGGTCTTATAAATCTGGTTTACATTTTCATTGCCTTGTCATTTCAACCTTCTTGTTTTATTTGGTTAAATTTGATGGATATTATCTATATTATCTATATATTAATATTGATAATATTAATATTTACTTAATTTTTAAAACTATCAAATTGATTAATAATTGATTAATAAGTTGAAAATTTATATATATATATATATTAATTGTTAAATATTTGTAGTTTTAAAATCTATATGTTAATATTTTTTTTGTTTGTTAATTTGTGCGGGTCCTGTTGGCTATGCGATTGATTCAGGGGATCGCACTCGGCCTGAGCCACACCAACCCTTAACATGGTTGGATTTTTTGTCCCCGCAGGTTTCGAACAGGTAACTTTAACATCACGGAGTGGCTTAACAACACACTCCGTCACCGACTATCCTACACCTCGGGGACAAATCTATATGTTAATATTTATAATATTAATGTTTACTTAATTTTTAAAACTATCAAATTATTTATTTTTA
Source organism: Picea sitchensis (assembly GCA_010110895.2). Lineage (NCBI taxonomy): Eukaryota > Viridiplantae > Streptophyta > Pinopsida > Pinales > Pinaceae > Picea > Picea sitchensis. The sequence continues at coordinate 51,902 of SNQJ01S0029683.1, read as the reverse complement.
AAACTGTCAAATTAAATAGCAAGTTGAAAATTTATCACTACCACACATATATATATATATAAACATGCTGCATGTTGGGTATTTGTATATAGCTTGCAACATCCTGCATGTTAGGTATTTGGTCATATCATGTGTCAGAAAAAGTCCATCATTCCCAATGTAACATGCCCATCATGTAAATTAGAACTTACATTTGTGGGTCATGTCAGCTCAGAATAGGTGGCAGATTCCATCCAGCAAGGTACTGGGAGGGTTAAGTAAAACAACTAATTTTTGAGGATGACTTTGCATGATATATCATGCACAGGAAAGAAGCTTGTTTTTTTAAGGCCGAAGAGAGCTGCTTTTAGGGCGACAGAATGATTCGTGAAGGAAGGGAAAATAATCGTTATATCGAAAAGGTTATAAAGAAAATAGTTGCTAAAAGGAAAGAGGCAACGTGCTATTATAACGAAGTGGAGGAACATTTAATGATAATAACAATTTAATTTTGAGTACAATTTAAAATACATATGAGAAGATGGGTGGAGGGACATGATGGACCAGTTATAAGGTTATTGCACTATATAAAGTTAAAAAAATATTCATTATAATTTAAACATATAAGTTATAAATGAAATGAAAGTGAGAAAAAATAAAGGATATAAAAAAGCATTCATTATATTTTAAACGAATGCTTATAATGTAAAGGATATAAAAAAGTATTCATTATATTTTTGAACGATATAAATAAATGAAAGAGAGAAAAAATAATTAGCGGTGATAATAATATCATCACACCAATCACAAAGTTAGTGGGAGAATATGTAGGTTTACATTAAAATTGGTAGCATTTGGAATCTTCATAATGATTTTTGTTTTGGAAAAGGATTTTGGTTTTGGAATTGTTTTGTGAGTTGAAGATGAACAAGAAAATTAATATGAATAAGAGTTGTATTTTTTTATTTTATTATATAATCATTTAACATATAATAATTTAAATATTTTTGTATGTTTAATTAATCTTAATTCATTAATTCATATTAGATTATAATTTTGATCTTTTAATTAAGATTAGATTACAATAAGTCTAAATCATTTTTCAAAAAAAATACAAAACAAACAAAAACAAACATTTTATAAAGTCGAGTGGTTCTCCATGCGCTCCATTGGGGTGGTCCCTCCATGCCAAAAGAAATATAATAAACAATAATTTAGTAATAGTAGAAAATTTTCACCAAAATTAATTTCTAGATCTAGGGATATCTCTTTTCTACTAAGCAAACATAGTACTTGTTGAAATGGATACTTGACATGAACAACAAATATTTATTTAATTTTCTCAATCAATATATATAAAAGAATAAATATTTTATTTATTTATTTTAAACTTGATGAATATATAAGATCAATCTTTGAATATCATCTTCAAACAATTATGAGAGACCCAACTCTCTGTTACAAGACCCAACTTGTAGTTCTCAGATCCAATTGAGAAATGAGGAATTCAACCCTCATAACAAGTCCCAGCTTGTAGTTCTCAGATCCAACTGAGAAATGAAGAATTCAACCCTCATAACAAGTCCCAGCTTGTTGATCTAAGAACCAACTAAGATGTGAGGAATCCAATCCTCATACAAGACCCAGCTTGTAAACATGCACCAACCTGATAGAATCTGATAGAATGAAACTTCAACCAAAGAACCTTAAAACAAAAGCAAAGGAAAGGGAATAATCCCAGCAATGGATTTCAATATGGAAATCAATTGAGCGCAAAATTAGGGGTGTTTCATTGGGGCCATTGTGGCCATATATGTATATTGTATACACTTGATCACAACGAGCAATTGAATTGTGCTTCCTTGGAGCACCTCTGGCTCGAAACTGCCACATTTCAATTTCTTACTTTGTACCTTCTGGTGAGTAATAAGTTATTTTACGTTTTTTTTATTGTACAACTATATGTCCCGATTCCCAACCATTTTATTTTGATATACACAAATAGTAACACATTTTTTTTTATGATGGGTTCTTGTGATATATCATGAACTGAACATGAGAGATGTTTTTCATTTTAATGTGGAAGAGTGTTGTTTTTAAAGAATGATTCATGAAGAAATGAATAGAAGAGCCTTATGAGCCTAATGGATTTTGTGAAGAAATGAATTCAAGAGCCTTGTGAGCTTAATGGATTTTATGGGTGGGTGCAAATTAATGATAGTCTCTCATGACATGTTAGTGACAATGCAAACATGGAAAAACAATAATCTATTAACTCGGAGGGATTATTCAAGGTACTCTTACAATGAATTTGAATATGGTGTAAAAATATGAAATGTAGGGAATTAAATTAGCTTTCCTTATATAGTAGTATGTTATTTTTCAAGAAAATTATAAGGTATATGTCTTCATTATTGCAAGTGGTTTTGTTTCAATTTTTTTTTTTGGATTGCACATTTAGTTTTTTTTTTTTTTAATGGTTAAGTTGATAAAAAGTTATAGAAAAAATAAAAGAGGTGTGTATTTTAGGATTGTGATATATGTCAAAACAAAAATAGTTTAAAAATAGTAAAAAACATCATTTTTTTTAAATCATAGATTTGGATTATCTGTGTTTATAGCTTCATCGTCAACACATTTGTGTAGCATGTACAAAAATAGAGAAAACCACTAGGCTTGTCATCCCAAACCTAAATCCAAGGAAACCAACTCAATAAACAAGTACATTAAAGTTGTCATTACTTACCCATTTTTTTGAAATGGAAGCAATGCTCACACGCTCCTAAGAACATGCATGCCCTCTAGAAACACACAAATTCTTTAAGAATGCACACATGTTCTTAGAACGTGTGCACGCTCTTATGCCTAAGTTTCCATTTGTTTCATTGTATCTCTTACTCTACCTCTCTCTCTCTCCCTCCTCTCTCGTTCCCTCCCTCTTTCCCTCTCTCCCCCATCACTCTCTAACGTTGCATGCTAATCTCCATGAGAAATATGAGAATATATAAACTATACATATAACTACAAAGAAAGTTGACAACACCATCAATAGTTGAACAAGAATATCTAGTGTATGTCCTTTGACAGAGTGAGATGTGTCCCTCAAAAGCTAACTATTACATGGAAGGGATTTGGTCGTCTAATCTCAATATATTTACACATGATAAAATATCTGCCTTACTCGATCTCTTCTCCAATTTTCCTTCTTTACCTCTCTTGAGGCCCCGGAATCAAGGTCGACAGTTTACTTTCTTATCATCCATGGAACATGGACAAGTATTCAGTCAGTTTTCTATGAGTACATTTCCTAAAAAAAAGAAATATTTGACAAATGAAAAAATCTATATGACCGACCAACAAATTAAATTTTTGATAATAATTTATGGAAGCATGTACTTTGTACAAGGAATATAGTATGCCTTACCTCACTTTGAGAGTTCCTCACTAAATTAGTTCTTGAAAGGGAGCACCTGCTTTGAAATTTCAGTGCCCGACAATGGCTTGAGGCATGAATACCAGGTACCTAAGGTAGTTGTGTCACCCATACATCCATTGAATCCCCCATCTGGGTGAGTGAAAGGACGTGCACCACTGACCATGTAGCTAAGATGGTTGTGCCACGCATACATCCACCCAATCCCCACATGGTTGAGCGAAAGGACGTGAAACTCTGAGGAAAAAAAACTGGTTATGAAAAGAAAGTTGCATAAGCTATATAAATTATTATTCATATTTGACATTTATATGACATAGGCTATATAAATGGGGATGATAAATGCATGCATAATTCCACGTGTAAAATTATTGTATTTTATTTTGATTTAAATTTAGTTTAATGAGTTCGATAACAACTCAAATGAATCTAGTCTCGAGAATATATAGGTTGTGGAAATGTTGATTCTCTATTCTCCAAGTAAATTCAATAAGTTATATTTATTGCTTGTCTTAGTCTCTTGCTCAAGGTGGGAAGCACACCTTTTCTTTGAGCATGGTGGAAGGTGAATTGTCACACCCTCGCATCTAGTGCTTTGGGTTGGAACTAATTTGGAAACATCTATGTCACCTGGTGGCTTGAGGAGTTATGCAACACCACAAATTTTCGATTCAGTGGCATGGCCACTATGGCTTACTTGGCTCAAACTATGCCTAACACTTAGAATCTTGATCAAATTTGTAATCTCTCCAACTAAGTTGGGTGGAGATACTACATTTCTACCCCAAATTACTGTTCATTTATAAGTTAATGTGTTGTTAACCCCTTATAAAACAATTTACTCAATGAAAAATATTTTGAAATAGATAGAAAACATCCATTACACAATATTTAGAGGAAATAACCATGGCATCTGATTATGCATGAAAAATCCCAAAAATCATTACAATGATAACTAATGGCTATAATAACAACTACATAATATGACTAAGAACAAAAGCTAATGGATGTTAGGAAACATTACAATCTACTACAAAAACAACACAAGAAACTTGGAATGATGTTAATCGATGAGTCCCAAGGCTCTCCAAACCCCAAACTCCTCTAATCTAGTGATGTTCGCTTTGTAGGAAGTCGTCCAACTCCTCAGAACACCTATATATATCTGATCTACTGCAAAACCCCACTTTACAGGGGGTTTACATGATGCATATGGGGTGTCTCCCATGGCGACCTGTTGGCATCCCTACATGTTTTTGTTATTTGAATGACAAACGACACTTCATGTAGCTGCCTTCACCTCATCTTGTAAATATTACCATTTGGGGATGATTACTGGATTACAAAAGATGTTCTTTTATTCTCTAATATTTGTGTTTTCATTGTTGTTTCATGCTTGATTCATGACTGAAAGCATGAATCAAACATGGAAACTTAATTGTATTATATCCCTATTCAAAGCATTTAAAAAAAAAAAGGTCATTATGCTTGTATCTACTCTATGGTTAACACTTGAAAGACTTCCCTTTGATTACTTTGAATGTTGATATGATACTTATTGTTGTCTTTCATTCGAGTTATAAACATGTTTATTTGAACCCTTGCAAACCAACTATAGTCATTGCTAGACATGGGAATTAAATGCACCAGAATCATACCCTGTACTTGCTCTTTGGATGGCAGAGTGAATTGACAGGATTTTCATTATGAGTTGAGGGTTTGTGTTATGCTCTATACTCGAGGCTTTCGTTACTAGGAGAGCTTGAACTTCATGATCAAAACCTTGATGTTATATTATGATCGTGTAAGGTTTTTTTTAGGTCTCTTTCCATTTTATTTGCTTAGATTTGTTTCTCTTACTCCTGCCATCTAAACCCATAGCTAGCTTGATTCTCTCTTGTTACAGTATGGTTATATTATTAATGGCTCATGTTGTCCAAATAGAGTCGAATGGATCTCAAGCATTGTTGTCTCATGATGATGTTGTTGAGGATTTGAAAGGCCAGGGCTTGGAAACCTTTATCAAAAGGTTCAAAGGGTATAACCTTCGCGTGGATAAGGAATTCGCACAAACATTTGATGGGTATAGGGAAAAAGTTGGAGGTGACTGAGGAGTTTATCAACTAAGCTAGAGGACTTCCATGCACTGGTCATAAGTGGTTCAAGAACTTGAAAATCAAAGAAGTGCCCCGGGCCCTCTTCGTGGCCTCCAAAAAGATTGATTGTTGTGAGAAAGGTCTTCTTGTTTCTTTACTTAAGGTTAGATGGCATGGACGCTTGTCAGTTCTTAAACAGTTTATAACTTGTGAGGGCCATTATGGCCTGGTTTTGCTTTATCATGTGCGGTTTCTTATGCACTTTATAGGTTTCCATTTGAATGTGTCATTTTACTTTCTAAGGAGTCTGTACAAGATGTCTAAAAGATACAAGAAGCAGAGCCTTGACTCTAGCCTATTTCACCATGGCTTAATTAAAATGTTGTTGGTTCATCGTTTGATAGCCCTGGGTGATGAATGGGATGGGTTCTTAGCCTGAAACGATTTTTCTACAGTCATTCCTATAGAAACCCCTATGTTGGATAAGCCTCTAATAAAGAAACAGTTTGAGTTCTCAAGTAACGATCCAAAATCTTTGAAGAAAACCCTCGTGATGAGGAAATACCCAGTCACTTTTCACATGGGCAATAGGATGTTGGTTCTGAGTTAAATAAAACCGCTATGCATGAATTAATTCTTGGCCATAACACTACTATAAAATCCAATAGCAAAAACCATCGCAAACAGTCAAAACAAAAGCACGCAATGTTAGGGTTCAAAAATAAAAGAGTTGGTTGACTCTTTTCGAGAAGTTTGAGGAATCGATCTAAGCCTCATTTGACCTCGATCAACCCAATCAAGATCAATGAGGATTCAGATACCGAAATTGAAAATTTTCTCACAAAAGAAGATCCAGATTGTCATAAATCAGATCCTAATCATCCTTATGACTTTGTCAACAATCTTCCACCGTGTCTCAAGGATAAAAGTGATTTCACTAGTATCAAGACTAATCCAGGGAAAGTGACAGGAATCATTGATGCAACCAGTCTTGACTGTATTCCCCATCCACAGATAGTTTCCCATGTGCATTGTGAAGTCTGCCTACGTTGGATCAAACGATATTATATTGATATTCCTATTCTCCAAGCTCGAATTAAATCACTAGAAAACCACAATGAACTACTCATAAAACAAAATTGTGAACTCGGATCAAATTAACAGAGACAAGTCAAACATCTTAATAAGACAGGCAACATTGTGATAAAGAATGAAAACAGTGTGAATGCCATATTCAATTTCGAGCTATCTTGATCCATGTTTAGTCATTGGTTTAAATTGTAAAACTATTTTTTCCCTCTTATTAAAGTCATGATATTTGTTTTGAATCAAATCGGTTGAAATTAGATTTATTTTGCCAATATAAGACTGGCTACATAATCTCACGATTATGTAGCCAAGTCATTTTTATATAAAATTTAGTAATTAGTTGTTAATAAATTATCTAACTTGATCCTATTTTGTTTTTCAGGACATGGTATATCTGATGTTGATTTTATGAGGTGGAACATGTTCAATCTAGTTGATTAGTATCTCCTTTTTTATTTTGTAAATAGGAAAAAACTTTCATAAATTTTTGAAGATACAATTTGATCATGAGTGGTTGTAGGCCTTCCATATTTGTAATGTTTTGATCTTATGAGATCTGATCCTATCTTGGGAGATAGAAATATGAGATTTCAAAAAACTCTTTAAATACTCTCTATTTTATAAATGAAACACATCTTGGCCTGGAACCAAATATGGGCGAATGATGTTTTAAGACTTAATGAAGCATTATACAACATTTTGGCTTTAGTCCTTTGTGAATGGTGTTTCATTAATGTTTTGTATTATTAATATTGGTATCTTAATATGTCTTGTAGCTTTAGACTCATTGATATATTATGTTTCAGTATATTCGTGTTATAAATATCGTTCATAATTTTGTTGTTCCGGATATTTGCACTGTGATTATCTTTTCAATTTGAATATCATGATTTATGTTTGATGTTTAGTTGAACAATGAAGTGAATGTATTACATTTAGATTTATTTGTTTGTAATTATTTACGATCATAAGATCACAAAATTAACATGTATTCCCTGTTCTGTTTCTAAAATCTTGGTTGCCAATTCACTCAATGAATTTATTCAGAACAGTTTCAGTCTAAGTCTATTGCAGATTTATCTCGTAGGCATGGCAACTGGATGCTCTTAATTCACACAGAGGCACGTACACATTTAACGAACTGACATCAGGTTAGCTTCTTTATTTCTACTTTCTGTCATTTATGTATTAGTGAAACCAGAAAGTTTAGATTAACTTCTGACTATCTATACATCTTTGTTTCATAGTTTAGTTAACTCAAGTTTTCTTAACTTTATAGAAAGAAGATAAAAAAATATTCAAATGTGCTTTCTTTATCTACTTCTCAAAAGCAATTATTCTTACATTGATTTCGTAAGTTTCTCGTAAAACTTGTAACCTGTAAATGTTGTTCATAAGTGAGATTTTTATGTTTTCTTTTTCTTCTTAAATACATTTACAATAGTTATATTAGAGTATGTATATATTATAGTTTTTAGAATTATTTATTTATCCATTTCTCTTTATTTTAGGACTTTAGATTCTCTAACGGAGCCATTAAACCCGTCAGAACAAGTTACACCAAATGACTTGGGTTACTTAGACAACTCCGGACCAGATCTGTTCTTCCAAGATGACGGCTGGTCAATTTTGCCCATCAACAAATGAAGCTAAAAGGAGGACCTGATTGCAATTGATTGCACATGGAAGACGTAAGACTCCTCCCCCAAACACTCTCTCTCCTATACTAACATGTAGTTACTCGGACAACAACGTTACTTATGAAACAACAACTATCTCAAACGATAATCTTGAGTTTCCCATTGAACTAGTAACACCAGCTCCTCAAGGGGACAACATACAATAAATTGTTCATTAGTCACTTATAAGGACACACAATGCTTTGGCCCATATCAAACAACTTGGTAAGCCTCTCAATCATCCTTTAGATTTCTCGGATATCTGAGAACAACTTGAAGGCATTGGTCTTGTTTTAAACCCTTTGGAAGGTAATACTATAGATCCTATTGAAACCCCTACTCTTGGAGTTGGAGGATTCAGTATTCCACTTTCCCCACCTCATTCATCTCCATCCTCTTTGGGGGGAGAATCATCTAACGAAGGTAGTTCCTCATCTGAACCATCTCAGCCTTCAACACCACCTACACCCATGGAAAACCAAAACAATCCCGCCAGACCCTGGCTCGATCAAGATGTCATGGTTGTACCTGGACCTCAACACCCATTGCCAAAACACCCGAAGGAATGGTTACCTAAATTTGATCCAAATTTTAAGCAATTTGTCAAAGATCACATAAAGAATTTTATGTTGGCCATTAGACTCTGAAGTGTAGAGCATGAAGACATAGTATGCAGACTCTTTCCTTATACATTTGCAAGTAATGCCTCCACATGGTATTTTGCCTAACAGCCCCAGACCATTGTCTCTTGGGACAAATTCAAAACCTTTTTCTTAGAGAAATTTGGAGACGATAAATCCCCTGAAGTATTGGTTATGGAACTCTCCATCCTAAAAATGAACCCTAAGGAGAAAGTAAAAGATTTTAACCAAATATTCCTTACATTAAAGAATTGAATTCCCGCAGATTTAATGCCTGTTGAGAGTCTAATTGTTGCATATTACATCAAAGATCTACATAATAATATAGAAAATTTGGGTTAAAAGGTCTAAAATGTCTACATTGTTGGAAGCCTTCGAGGAGGCCAGCCAAATTGAAAACGATATATTAAGATTGAAAGACAATCTCAATAGTGAAGCTAAAACAACTTCATCCCCTAAAAAGAATATACAAATCCTTACGAGGCCTCCCCAAGCCAAAAGCCAACCAAAAACTTTAGACTTGGAAAGCTTGCAGAAGGCTTTCCAAAATTTATCAAATCAATTTTTAGAGTTGAAGAGATTGACCGAAGAGGCATCCTCAAGAAAAGGAAGTTTTAAACCTCCTTTCAGAAATCATTTTCCTCCCAATCGGCCAAATCTGACCACTGAAGTTCTTAATTTTGAAATCTTATAATACGCTTTGCAAAATATTCTTGAAGCACATGATAACTCTACCCCTCCTGAAAGTTCTGAAGACATAGTTGAGGAAGAAGTAGTTGAAGAGGAGGAATCATCTCCCAATATCTTTAGACACTTCTCTGACAGTATTTTCTAAGAAAATTTTGAAATTGTCCATCCTTACAACACAAGAAGCAAAACATAGAGAAAACCATCTTATGAAATGAGTAATAATGTGCCTCCAAAACAGCCAAATCAAGGTGAAATAAAAAAGAGTTTAGAAGCCCCAGTTTTAGAATATGACTTGATTAAAGATCTAAAAGAACTAAGGGATAATATTTTTGTTTACGAGATTTTAAAATTTCCCCTTATTCTGCAGAAAATGCTTCAAAATATCACAGAAAACAGTAAGAACAACGATCCTAGAAGCAAGAAGACTGCAAAAATCAATTCTAAAATAGCCAAAAAGATCCCTACTAAAAAAAAATCCGAACTTTCAGATAAAAGGGATTCAACTGAAAAAACAGTATCAAATGTAGATAAAATTGTTTCAGGGACAACAACAAAAAATCAACAGAATTTAGTTGTTAACACTCGTAAAAATATCCCTCCTTTCTTATTAACTTTTGATTTTTTCAATAGAAATGTACATAATTGCATGGTGGATTCCAGTGCATCATCAAATGTGATTCCTTTATCTGTTTGCCAAAAATAAAATTCAGAATTTCAACCTTCTAGTCTCAAAATCATTCAGCTCGATCAAATGAACTTTAAGGTAATCGATGAACTTAAGAATGTTCTGGTTAGGTTATCTTCTAATCCTAAAGTTCACCAAATTATTGACATCATTGTTGTTCACATACTAGAAGCCTATGGTTTATTTTTAAGCAAGGACTGGTCTGAGCAGCTGCATGGGTACTTTTCCAGAGATTGGTCTCATTTGTGGTTATCAAAAAATGGGCAGCCAAATAAAATTAGGATAAATCGTGAACGATATCTCAAGCATACTGTGATAGATCTAAATGATCCAAACAAACCTTTTACTACTAATTCACTTGAAATGAAGGGAATGAACACCTTCTTTGATAACTTCATGACTGAAATTTCACCCATCACCGATCCTGGGCAACAATTAGAGCTCATGACCTGTACTCAGACACCATCTTTGCCAAATGTGCCAAACATTGCAGACGAAGCTCAGATATGGTCACTTTACTTCGACGGATCCAAATCCAAAGAAGGAGTTGGTGCAAGATGTGTACTCATCGACCCCACAGGTAATAAGACTTTCATTGTCTTTCGATTAGAGTTTGAATTCACTAATAACACTGTCAAATACGAAGCACTCTGACGCACTCTGCCCCTCAGCAGACGGTCGCACCACCAGGACCTCCACGAACCTTGGCCCGAAGAGCCCAAGCTCTTCCAACTCCCTCGGGAGTCTTCTACCCACAGA
>SNQJ01S0029683.1:23706-40841 GCA_010110895.2 Picea sitchensis | reverse complement strand
GATATTCACCACAAGTTCAATTGGAATTATAGCATTGAGAAAAGGATTATTGGGGGATGGAAAGCTTATTATGGGCTTGAAAACAATTGTAAATCAGCTGATCTTTGGAGTTGGGATAAGAAGAAACTCCTCTTTGAGACTCTTGTTACACCAGTTATTCTTTATGGATGTGAAGTCTGGGGTTGTAGTATCTCTCGTGAATCCTGGAGAAAGATAGAGCAAATATTAAATAATTTTATAACCTATAATCTCAAAATTAAAGGAAATACGCCCTATTCCATCCTCCTCGTAGAAACAAGCCTCTCTCCCATTGAGATAATGGATATGACTAGATACCTAATGTATAAGAACAAGTTAAACAACATGGAATACAAGAGGCTACCTAAAATTGCTTCAAAGTCAAGTCATAACCATCATCGACTCAAGCGAGGATGGCATAAAGACGCCCGGTCTTGGATAAACTATTGGGGAATCATGTAAGAAACCATTTTGCAGAATAAAGATACTATTAAAAAATTGTCAAATCAAAATTTAAGGAAAAAATGTGGTGTCATAAGGAGTTAGAGGAAAAAAGAAAATTAAGGTATTATAAAGATGTAATCAACCCTAATCTAGAAGATCAAAATTATCTATCTATTTTGCTAAGTGTAAATAAAAAAATAAGCATTGTTAAGATAAGAACAAATTCTCACGAGCTCCATAGTGAAATTGGGCGTTGGTCAATTCCTAAAACGCCATGGGATGAAAGAGTGTGTCACCTTTGTGACACTAAGAAGGTTGAAGATGAAAAGCACTTTCTCTTAGATTGTCTAGCCTATACCCATATTAGATCTCATTTTTAAAAGATTGATCACACTACCAACCTTCCTAACTTCTTAACTCAACAAAAGTATGGTGATATTGGAAAGATTCTCTTAATGCTTTTCGAGCACATAAACAAAATTCTAAAGAATCACAAGTAATCACTTACCCTTTTAAGGTCCGATAGACCAATTAGGTCTTAGTGGACACTAATCATCATCACCATCATAAAGATATTTGAAATAAGAATAAAATTATAATTCTTATATAAAGATGAATAAGAATATGAAAAGGAAAAATGAAAAATAAAATTAATGAAAAAGTACTTTATAAAATTAAAAATAAGAAAAATATAAAGATATCATATGTAAGAACATAATATTTCAAATTTAATATATTATTTTTTAATTTTTATTAATTGATTTACAAATAACTTGTAATAACATCATATTTTAATAATAATAATAATAATCCATTTTTAAGGTCACGACGAAGCCAGACACCTAATTGGTGTATGATATGGGACCCCCTCCGCCCAATGATTTGACTGGTAAAGTCTACAGAGGTATACATACCCTATCCTCCTCTGGATTTGAACTTGTGACCTCTTAAGAGGAAACACATGTTCTTAACCATTAGACCCACTCAGAAAATACTAAATGTATATTACTAGTTTTATATAAAAATGGTTGTATATAGGCAATTATGAGATTTTTAAAGTTTTAAAACTAATTTAGAAAAATAAAATATTATTTTATTATATATATTCAAAATCTATTAAATATAAAATTAAAAGATATATATTTGAAAAAAAATAAAAAGCCAGTGTTAAATTTACAACACCTCTATAAAAAAGCCATGTTAACAATTTGATGGTCTATCTTAACTAATAATCTATAGCCTATGGTTTTTTAAAGCATCATTCATGCTTTCACAAAGTTGTAATATTATCCATATGCTTATGCTTCCAATTTAACAATTATATATGTTATAATATTTTTAAGTTTAAAAGGCTTGCTTTTGCCATCTTCCTAGCACGCTTTTCCATTTAGCCATCCATGAGGCCGTTAAATCGTATGCAGTGTTAGGTAATAGTAAATGGGGTATGTGATTCCAATGGGTCAATTTATGGAAAATATGTTAATTTTTTTAAAATATAATTTTGAGATTAAATATAGTTTTGAAATAGGATGGAAAACATAGAATTTCAATGCCATACATAAGTGATAGAGAGATCCTTCAAATACTCCAAAATATCTATGAAATTAATGACAAGGACACAGTATATATCGTATAGTTAGTGGACAATTTTTGATGCAATAAGTTAATTAGGGAGCAATCTTCCCTCTTTTCCGATAAGAAAAGCGATTGAATCCACCAGATTTTCAGGGTTATGGATTAAAGTTCCATGCAATTCAGATCCTTACCCCAAGGGTTTTGCTTCATTTTAAACCAACCCAGATGCTCAGAAAATGATCAAACTTCTAAATCGACCAAAAATTTAAAACTGCATCACTGGAAAATGTGCCCGAAAAGTAACTCGGGAGAGACGATTGCTCCCGAACTAGCCCACTCCATTTCCAATTAGAGTTATGACATTTAGTGAGTGAGTGAAGCTTATTTTGCAATCTCCACTTTTGAAGCTAGCTTCATAATTTTGGATCACTCATGTCAAGTTTATTAAAGTTTCAGTGTTTTAGGCCATTTAAAATAGAGTTGATTAATTATTTAATTAATTTTAAATATTATGAGACATGAAGGCTTTAATAAGACTCTCAATATTTTAACAATAAAATTAAGTTTTTTTTATTACATTATGATAAACTTTAGTTTTCATATATAAATTAAGAGTAAAAAAAAAATAATGTGAAGTCAAAAACTAACTCATTGCTATATTCCCTTGACAAGGACTAATAATAATAAAGTAATAACAAAATAATAAATTGATGGCAGCTTAGTCCCTACCAAGTAAATTTGGAAATAGAGTGTACCTAGATGGGATCATTGAATTAGTTAGAGTGTCCCAAAAATTGTCAATTTACTATAAAACCATTATCAATTTGCTATAATTTTTATTTGTCTTTATTAAAGAAAATTCAAAATCATTATTAAAAGGGAAATATATATGTCTAAGTTGTTTATATCATTTTGTTTTTCATCTTTAACTATATTTTTACTAATTTATTTTCATTTAAAAAGAAATTCAAAATTATTATTAAAAAGAAATTACGCATATGTCATCATACATAATTATATGTATATCATTTTGTATTAATCTAGTAGGAGTACACTTTGTATTAATGATAGGAGAAAAACATAAATACAATAATAATGAAATAAATGAATAGTAATAATGAGAGAACACATGACATTTTTGTTTTTTATCTTAATTTTTTATATAAAATGTACTAGGTAATTATAACCAAGTTTATTGAAATGCAATAATAATGAAATAAATGGAGAGTAATAATGAGAGAACACATGACATTTTTACATTTTTTCTTAATTTTTTATATACAAGGTACTAAGTACTTATAACCAAGTTTATTGATTATGTAATTACTTTCAAATATTGAAATACGTGAAGGAAACAATAAGACTTGGAATATATCAACCAATCAAAATGAGAAAAACAAATATTTTTATTATATCAAAAAATATATATTTGTTTTATTAAGTTAAACATTACACTACACACATAATATTAAAATATAAGACAAATTAATGTCAAATCAATAGCAAACTCATTGCTATACTTGACACGGACTAATAAAATAAGAATATATTAATCATGTATAAACAGATTAATTTATTATTATATAAATGTAGAAAAGTATTAATATATTAATTAATTAATATATTTAAAATGTGAGGTATAAATTAAGTATCAATAGATTAATGTATTAATGTAACATGTAATTTAATAAATATCTTTATAGTGAAATACTATAAATCTATTATCTATGTATAAATTAATAGATTGCTAAAATATTAGAAATAATTAAATAACATATATATATATATATATATATATATATATATATATATATATTAATAAAGTATTAAAGTTTCTAAAAATACAATAATACATAACATTAATAAAGTATTAATAATACTTAATAAAGTGAAAGTATGTATACCTCTTAAGAGGTCACAAGTTCAAATCCGTAGGGGGTAGGGTATGTGTAGCTCCATAGACTTTACGAGTCAAATGTACCATATCCCATACATCAATTTGGTGTGGCTTGACGGTGACCTTAAAAACAGATTATAATAATTATTATTATACATGATAGGATAAATGTACTTATAATAGATTAATGTATTATTTAAATAATACATTAATGATATATAAATAAATGTATAAAATACTAAATACATTAATTAATGTGTTAAGTATTAAATGTATGAAATAATTAAAACATTAATGAAATTTATAAACTAGAGTATTAAAACATTAAAATATAATGTAATGTATTATTGTATTAATTAATTAATAAAAATACATTTTTTTTTGTAAATAAAAGGAACTATATATTAATATTAACAAAAATGCGTGGCATTACAAGATATGGATTCTTCCATCTGTCCTGCCACATCTGGGAAACCAGGACAGGTGGCCATCAAAATCTGAGAGCAACAGTAATTGTTTGAAGAAGACAATGCAAATGACTAACTATGAAAAATGGTTGCAATGACCGACTAACCAGTGGTCATGGCCAACTAACATACATAGTAAGGTAGATAATCTTCGTTCTCTGCATAATTGACAAAGAAAAAAGAAGAACATTCCCTGGGGGAGCTAGTCCAAATGCGGGCTCGGTCTGCCATGAGCGTTGTATGCTGGGATGAATTTCTGGTCGCAGGTTTGACACCACTTTCTTGTTGGAGATTCATTCATGGCGTCAAATAAGAGGTCCATTCTCTGTCCCATAATTCATTGGATGTGCGCTTGGTCGTAAAGTTTCTGTTGCAATTCAAAAATGAGTTGAATATGGTCATTTGTGAGTCGAAACGGGGTGGGCGAAGGCGACTCCTCCATCAACTCTGCATCCATCTCCAAGACTGCATCTGTAGCTGATTTGGATGGATCTAGGGAACATCACAAAAGTTTCAGAAGTGCCCCAGGGAAAAAATTCAAAGTTCCCAAAGCTGAGTGAACACAACATGATTGTGAAGAGCACGTCGCAAGATTTCTAACGACGGAAACAACTCATCAAACAGAGTTGCGATTTGAATGATATTCACGATCAAAGTTGCGGTCAAACATGGCCAGTCAGTAGGGGGGCACATCATCATCCGTACTGTTGACATGGTAGGGTGGTGTCATCGTACGGGATGTTGACGTTAGCATGACACGTGGCAACACCATAGGATGCCACATGTCACCCACCAATGGGATTTTCAGGGGTCCATGTGGACTAGTAGAAACATGCCATGTCGCACTCCCAAGTGATGCCACGTGGTACCACCCAAGAAGCTCCACGTGTCAGTATAGAATGACGAGGAAGCAACATCAGCATACAGGTGGACCTATTGGTGGGTTCCACATGGCCCAATCATCGGGCGACACATGGCATCCTGAAAATGCCCAATATTTACCCATGAACGAATTTTCGTTTTAAAAATATGGCAGGTATGCCAAATCTGGCAGACGAGGCAAATTTTAATGGTTGTTGGAAGAATCTCTAGCGAAGTACGCTAAAATTAGCAGGGAAATGGATATATTATATAACCAACATTCAAAATGGAGTCTGGTAGGATTCGACCCCAAAACCTCTGCAATACCCAACGCCTTTACAACTCTGCCCATAACCAGTGCGCCACAGATGCCACTTGGTATATCTGCCCACACTTATTGCTTAAACGGTATAATCCACCCAGTTTCAGAGGGGGGGGTGTGGACTATACAGACTTATGGGAAAGTATTTCAAGATAGAACTATTATAATTGTAGATTGCAGAGTGGCACACAAATCAAGACAGAGCTCGAAAGGAGGCTTGAAGGTGACTGTGTCTGATGGAGACGATTTGATAGTCATTTTTAGGTAATTCAGTGATGCAAATCCAATGGAGAGGTCTGTTTTTACAACATAGCTTTAGGTCAACAAACTAATTTCTATAGAAGCCAATGTAAGCATGATTTTCATTATGTTGTTTTGTCATTAAATCTTACAGCATAACATGCATGTTACATGTTTGAAGGAGCACGGAGAGGCTACAACAAGGCAACATGACCAACTTATTCTTTTTATCTCTTATTTTCTTGTCTTCTTCCACATCAAACCAATCAGTTACATGTGATAGAGAAATTGTGGCACTTGCATGATAAGTGGTCAATGAAGCATTTATAAATCTCGTAGTTTCACAATCTTTGTATGGGATGCATATTTGTGCTTAGATCTGAGCAGAAAAGATAAGGCACTTGATTCCTCCATGATGATGGGGGTCATATTTTATTCTTCCTCTTTTTATGTATTGAGTATGTGGGAATGATGTCCTTATCAGCATCATGGATGCCTCATGAGCATGAGAACTTGTGAATATTTTATACATTCCTGATCACATTCCGATCTCTTGTTGCTGTCACCATTATGGGGCTTTGGCCTTACAACTTGTAAAGGAGAGACATCATTACAGCTAGGAGAATAAAGTGGTCAATATTTGGAGCATGACCCAGAGACATATCCCACATCTGGTGAACTCTGTTATGAAGGGAAGTTTCATATCCATTATGTGTATTATGTTCTTATGTTTCTTTTCTATGAATTCTCGCACATATGATATTAAATACAAGCATGACATATAATAGATAAGAAAAAAAAGGGAGGTTTTATTCACTTTAGATTCAATGTAAGGTAGCGGGGGAGCCCAGAGGGCCCATAGTGATAATAGTGAAGACCATTCAATGTAAGGTGGACTAGGTCCACTATATTATTGAATAAGGCCCACTATCGTAATTAGATATAATAAATGGGTAGTTAGATATAGTAAATGTAAGAGGACTCTTAGAAGGTTCTACTTCTAGAAGATTCTTCCTCTAGAATGTTCTTAGGTGATGGTAGTACTATATAAATGGGTTCAAGCAATGTAATGGGACATGAAGAGAATTATTGTATTTGGAGTTGAAACTCATTTGGAGGAAGCCACCTCGCAGAGGCAAGTGAATAGGAAAGGATCCCTTCCATAATAGGATCCATTGTATGGTGTTGCCCTACCTCAAGGGTTCGATAGTAATAAAAAAGATTTTTCATATTTTTCTTATATATCTATTGTGGTGTTTTTGTATTCAGTCTTTGGTTCTTAACAAGTGGTATCAAAGAACTTTCCTTGGTAGACATTGTGGGCAAATATTTTTTATTTTTGCATTTTGTTTTTTGGAGAAGAAAAAAGAGGGTTGTGACATTCCAGAAATTTTCGGTATATTTATGTAAATTTTTTGCATAAAAAGGTTGTATATACATGATTTACTCTCATAAAAACACCCAATTTGAAAACACAAATCATCTGAAACAGACTCCGGGAAGTCCAGATATTGAAGTTTTAAAATCTGCAATTTTTCAGGGTTTTTTCCACAGATGATGGCACAATTTTTTTATTATCAGTTCTGTAGCATATGGAGGCTGAATTTTCCCCAAACAATTAAATATATGAGTTCCTCTCACAATTTCACCCAATTAAAAAAAAAATAGCTGAAACAGAGTCTGGGAAGTGAAGTTATGAGCATTTTAAATTCAACAGTTTTTTAGGGTTTTTCTAGAAAAGCGACGATTTTCTACCGTAACTTATTGTTCTATTTTTCAGGGTTTTTCATGATGGTTGTGGGACCAAAGAGTTCATAGGGTGCTCATATGGCTATTTCCTATCAAACCCTCAAAGAAATTCTATAAATTATTGAAGCATTCAAATCCCAATTCTATGACACATTGGATGCTAGATTGCATGACCTTGCAGCTGGCCTCAATTATAGTTTTCGTAGTATTCAAGATTCATTGTATAGCATATAGGAGAGATTTCTTATGGAGGACATTAGGGATGAACATAATCAAGAAATATATGATTGGTATGATTTTGAGGCCGATTGTGATGGTTGGTATATGGATAGTTGTCATTTTTGGGATGGCAACAACTTTCATATTTTATTTGATGACTCTAGTCCATCTTCTGTAGAGAACATCAATGTCCCACATCAGGAGCTAGTTACCATATTCTACAATGGTATTGTTCCTTCTAGATTCATCTTTGATCATCTCCCACTATGTGGATAGATATTCTTATTTGGATCCACGTGATAGGTGGTAGTATTGGGAGCATCATTTTCAGTTGGTTATTGGGTGTGGATATCTTCCATGTGGGGTTCACATGAGAAATTGGACATGAGAACCTGGTTTACAATGGTGGTTGGAATACTTCAGCATGGTGAATACCATTTCTCAATGGGACCCTGGTTCTCTAGTCTACTTCAACACTATGTGTTAATGTTTTGACAACATCGAGAAGACATTCTCTAAAGATAATAATTAATAATATAATTATTATTGATTATTAACTATAGTATATAATAAGTAAATCATAATAATAAATAGTTATTGATTATTCAAGGGACACATCCTTTCATGGATGGTCACCTTATGTTCCCTATATATGGGACACTCATTATTGTAATAATATATTGAATATCGATCATATTTCATATGAAGAACAACCAACATGGTATCATAGAGGGACTGGGCTCGAATCCATCACGGGAGGTCCTAGGAAAATGAGAGATAGCTTGCTATGATACATAGCAACAGGGTAATGTACAACCCTCTACGTCATATACAAATATCAGTTATCTTTCCAATGGCTCGTTGAAACCCTTGGCCACGTCCATAATCTTCCACATGAACAAATCAATCATCATGTTCAAGAGATTGATGCCAAATCCTTGGCTTTAAAGAGAGGAAACTTCCATGCAAGGTGAGTGATTTTATCCTAGTCAATGATGCCAATAATATAACTTAAAGAACAAGTGATTGCTCAGATTTAATTGTTGTTCACAAAATCGATGGGTTCGAGAGGCACACCGCACGTAAGTGGAGCGATTTCACAAACTCACAGAGTTCAAGTAATTCCAAACTATTGTGCTCCAGTTCTCCATTAGTGAAAACACGAATAATGGATGACTACTGGGAAGACCGACTGCTTGGGGTCCATTCAGCAATTTATTTGAGCCATGCATCTGTGTTGCGCTTTCTAGAGGAGATTACTTTACTGGCCATCAAGATTTTGACTGAGATGTGATGTTCTCAAGTCATACAACGCGACGAAGTTGGTAAAGGGAGGTATTATATTCAAGTCGTTCTCCAGCCTGGAGGTACGATTCTACACATACTCAAGCATGCTCTACCTTCTGCAGATAAACATACAAGAAATGGAGACTGAAGTGCTTTTTCAGAACATGATTTCCTTAGAGTTCAACGACGCCAGCCATGGTGACTTCGTGACGCACTACATTGCGCTCATGCACTGCCTCATCGACACACCCGATGACATTCATGTGCTCAGTGAATCTGACGTCATTGGTCAGTGAAGTCCAATGTTAGGAAAACACGGTATGTGTAAAGGCATGTGTAATCCATTCTTCACAGAACCATCTGAGATGAAGGAACCAATATCTCATGCCTTAGATAGTCAGATAAAGGAACCAAGACATTGGTTTCACGAGGAAACCTTCATATTCCTTGGGGGACATTGGCTCCATAAAGGAACCTCAATATGCTTGAGACATTGGTTTCATGAGGGAACCTGAATATATCAAGTATGGTCCAAAATTACTTAGTATGATTAGCATTTACTTGCGTTTCTATGGGCAAAGGCATCCATGACTATAGTGTATGTTCACAACATAAGTCCTCACAAGACTTTGAGGAACATGACTCCTAAGGAGGCCTTCACCGTAGTGAAGTCTGAAGTTGGACACTTAAGATATTTGGGTGTCCAGTATACATTCATGTACCCAAGGATAAAATGACCAAGATAGACCCTTCACGAAGAAAGGGTACATTTATGGGGTACAATGAGTCTTCAAAGGCATACTAGATCTACATCTCTGGTCAGAGACAGATTGAGGTGAGAAAAAATGTTACCCTTAAGAAGGAGGTATCCTTCAGGAGATCTAGAGGATCTCACATGGATATTGATAGTGAGAGACAGGAAGAGATGGTGCCATCTCCACCTCACGCTCCAGCAGTTTAGAGGGAGACATCACTTATTGATCAAATTGATCACGTTGATCTTGTTGCTCCAATTAATGTTCCCAGAGATATTGCAGTAGGTCAGAAGATAGTTGCATGGGCTTGTCTGACTCTGTAAGAGGCAGAAGGACATGCAAATCCTCATGGTACCTTTCGAGAGAGAAAGAGACTTCAGAGATATTTGTGCTCTATTGTAGCTATGAGCCACATCATTGATTCCAATCCTTCCTATTATGATAAGGCATCTAGTATGGAGAGATGCCATGATGGAGGAGTATCAGTGCATCACGAAGAATGATGTGTGGGATATTGCTCCGAGACCTGAAGGGAAGTCTATAGTGACTTCCAAATGGATTTATAAGATCAAACACATAGTTGATGGGAGCATCGAGAGGCACAAAATGAGATTTGTTGCTAGAGAATTCTCTCAAGTGGAGGGAATAGATTATGAGGAGACATTTTATCCTATTGCTCGATACACTTCTATCTGGATGATCATTTCCCCCGCAACATCCATGGGTTAGAGAGTACATCAGATGGATGTAAAGACAACCTTTCTCATTGGAGAGATTAAGGAATAAGTATACATCGAGAAGCCAGATGGTTTTGTGATACATGAAAAGGAGTCTCATATGTGTAGGTTGAAGATCACCTTGTATGGAATCAAGAAATAACCTCGATCTTGGTATGCAAGGATTGATGGACACCAGATGATTTTTCGGGCTTCAACAAAGTGTTTTCGATCCCAACCTGTACTACAATATTGTTAATAGTGAGTCTCTGATTCTGGTCCTCTACGTTGATGATTTATTCCTCACTGATATAGAAAGCCTTATTATTGAATGCAAGTATGTTTTGTCCTTTGAGTTTGAGATGAAGGACCTTGATATGATGCACTACTTCTTGGGACTAGAGGTGTGGCAGAGAACTGATGAGATCTTCATGAGTCAGGGGAAGTACACAATTGAGATATTCAAGAAGTTTGAGATACTGAACTTGAAGCCTATGGCTACACCAATGATGACAAATATGAAGAAACTAAGTGTCTCTTCTTCCAATTATGACGAAATTGATCTGACTCTGTATAGACAGCTGGTTGGATAACTAATGTATCTATTTAACACCAGACCAAACAATTTCTATGTAGTGAGTGCGCAGCATGTGTTTAGATACTTGCGAGGTAGAGTTTGACATGGTCTTAGATATACTTCCAGTATTGATATGATATGGAAGGAATATATTGACTCTGATTAGGCAAGGAGTGTAGTGGAAAGAAAGAGCACCTTCAGGGGTTGCTTCACTTTGGTATCTTCCATGGTTTCTTGGTGTAATAGAAAACAAACTTTTGTGACTTTGAGCATAACATAAGTAGATTGCATTGTATTAATTATGATAGCTCGTGAAGTAGTGTGGCTTCAAAAGCTCCACGTCGATTTATTCAAACATGTGATGGATTCCACCATTATTAATTATGGTAACCAAAGATGTGTGATGATATCTTATAATCCAATGTTTCATAACAAATCGAACCACATTGAGATCAAGTAACATTACATCCAAGACATGGTGCAGAGGAAGGAAGTATTGGTGTAGTACCTTCCTACAGATGAGCAGGTTGTTGATGTTCTTATCAAAACAGGATGAAGTTTAAGTACTTCCATGATAGAATTGGCATGGAAGAGAATGCCTCCCTCGCTGAGAGGGAGTATTGATGTTTGCATCTTCCTGAGAAATTCTCCAGATCGGACTCCTCTGTGACTAAGTTGATTTGATATGTGATGACACTTATCCAAGAAGGGATAAGAGGGGAAATTATCCGAGAAGGGATAAGTGAGGTTGGGCTTATAACCCAACGTCCCATGTGGAGAGAAGATGAGGACATGTCAAGGGAGTTGACTCTTGACGTCATACACTATGGGAGTGACCCTAGTGTTTCTAGAGGGTGTAGCCTCTAGAAGTCCACATGGAGTTCCATGTGTGACAAACTTTCTCCATAATGTACTCCTCTATGAATTGAGTTGAGTTGATCTGTGAGGACACTTATCCGAGAAGGGATAAGTGGAACACTTATTTGAGAAGGAATAAGTGTGGTTGGGATTATAACCCAATGTTCCATGTGGAGAGAACATGAGGACATGTCAAGGGAGTTGAACCTTGACGTCATACACTATGGGAGTTGACCCTAGTGTTTCTAGAGGGTGTAGCCTCTAGAAGTCCACATGGAGTGCATGTGTGACAAACTTTATCTAGATCGTGCTTCTCTATGAATGAGTTGAGTTGCTAGATCGTACTTCTCTATGAATTGAGTTGAGTTGATATGTGAAGACACATATTCGAGAAGGGATAAATGGAACACTTATTCGAGAAGGAATAAGTGCACTTGGGCTTACATCCCATCGTCCTATGTGGAGAGAACATGAGGACATGTCAAGGTAATTGACCCTTTATGTCTCACACTATGGGGAGTTGACCCTAAGTGTTCCTAGAGGGAGTAGCCTCTAGAAGTCCACATGGGAGTGCCATGTGTGAAAAATCGTTTACTACTATGATGGTTTTGTAACACTGGTAGATATTGCGTGTCTTGGGACAATAGTTGTGTACTACTATGGAAAGATACCTCCCTAGCTAAGAGGGAGTGTTGATGTTTTAAAATCAAGCATAAGTTCTCCTATATTGGGTTGTAGACCAAGGGAGATAGGATACATTTATCACAAAGGTGCACTTGTGATAAATGGGCCTAGACATAGTCCTTCCTTGATCATGACAAGGAATAATATGGACTCGAGGTGCTTGAAGTTCTTTCCACATGTCAGTTAGCATCAAGATGACATTCACTCATAGGTGTGTGCCTGCGGTGAAAGATCCTGGTGTAGTCTTTGTCCTAGTCATGGTGATTTGACAAGGAATGATAAAGACTCAAGATTCTATATGCTATTACATTTGGACCCAAAGTGAGCCTAATCTTAGAGAGATTTAATTGGCTCATAGGTAGAATCATAGAAGGAGTTTGTCCTTGGTTCAGGTGGGAGAGAGATGTCTCCCAAGATTGACAGACAAGTGCCATGAGTCTAGGGTGAAGTTTGTATACTTCAAAGACAAGAGTGACATGTTGCATAATGTCTCCCTCATTGAGAGGGAGTGTTTATGTTTTGACAACATCGAGAATACATTCTTTAAAGATAATAATTAATAATATAATTATTATTGATTATTAACTATAGTATATAATAAGTAAATCATAATAATAAATAGTTATTGATTATTCAAGGGACACATCCTTTCATGGATTGTCACCTTATGTTCCCTATATATGGAACACTCATTATTGTAATAATATATTGAATATCGATCATATCTTATATGAAGAACAACCAACACTATGGTCCACACTTAACTATGGGACCCTGGTATATGGTTGTACATCAAGTGTTGAGGAAAATTATTTCATAAGGGGGATGGAATGTAAGGTATCTAGAGAGGTAGGGGCGAGCCTAGAGGGCCCATAGTGATAATAGTGGAGGCCATTCAATGTAAGGTGGACTAGGTTCACTATATTATTAAATAAGATCCACTATGGTAATTAAATATAATAAATGGGTAGTTAGATATAATAAATGTAAGAGGACTCTTAGAAGGTTCTACTTCTAGAAGATTCCTCCTCTAGAATGTTCTTAAGTGATGGTAGCACTATATAAAGGGGTTCGAGCAATGTAATGGGACATGAAGAGAATTATTGTATTTGGAGCTGAAGCTCATCAGGAGGAAGCCTACTCGAAGATGCAAGTGAACAGGAGAGGATCCATTCCATAATAGGATCCATTGTATGGTGTTTTCCTACCTCAAGGGTTTGATAGTAATAAAATAGATTTTTCATATTGTTCTTGTATATTTGTTGTGGTTCTTTTGTATTCAGTCTTTGGTTCTTAACATTCAAGCTTATAAGACTTGAACTTTACCTTTAATTGCAAATCGCTCAAGTAAAATGATCTATAACTGACCCTTTTGAAGGAGTGACATAATCAACCAATTCTTGGAAACTAATCACCCCTCAGGTTCAGAGCATGTGGTATTAGAGCAGGCTTGATACTGATTGTAGGTGTTGAAGTTGAGAATAGAAATATTGCCAAAGAAGTTGTGGTTTGATGAGCTTTAAGAACTCAACCAAATGCTTCAAGCAACGAATGTTGGATTGAAGACATTGTTGCATGTTGCAGAGGAAGAGAACCAAAGGTTGCAAGAGAAGTTGCAAGCCATGAAGATGCAGACAGGGGAAGGCTCTATGAATGAGATGGTGATAAGACCATCGTGTGACCATGGAAAATGCACCAATTATGGGTGCGAGCATGATAGTGCAAATGCATGCACACTTTTTAAAGCAAATGAAAATAACCCATAGGAATCCAGGAACCAAGGAGGATTCCTAGAAGCATGTTCCACTGATCTTTCTCAACAGGAACAACTGAACACATCTCAAGAAGCATACCAGGAGTCCTAGTTTGAGGTGGAGGTAAATAAACCGTGTGTATTTCCTTTTTTGATTAATGATGATGATTCTTTTGAAATCCTTGAAGAACATGTTTCTTGCATCGACTTAAAGTTGATGAGGAAAATGGGATACGAAGGAGGAGGCCTTGGAACCAATGGGCAAGGTATTGTGGATCCCATCAAGGCAATGGTTTGTCCTCGATATGTTGGGATAGGCTATGTCCCAAAAGGATGTTGGAGAAAGCTCCAAAACCATTTGGGATAAAGACCCCAGGACAGTCATTGAGACTCCAACAGTCAATAGTTCATCCGTAGATGAAATTGATTCAGTGCAAGCCGAGAGAAAAACTTCTCATGATCGAGGATTCAAGACATATCTAGGGAGAGATGAGAATCACAATGAAATATTTGAGACTGACTCTTGTTTCCAGTCTGACTCCATAGGAAACTCATCCAGGTATAAGAAATCTCGAAACTCTAAAATGCCATTTGATTATAAGCATGTTAATCATATAAAATAGTTCTTGTGGTAGAAAAAAACATGCACCTTTTGTGGATTGAAAAAAAATGCAATGTCCCAGTGTTGGAAGAGAAAATACTTGTGCAGGAAGGTTATGGAAACTAGGAGAAGGATGAGGATGACAGATTTCTTTCCACACACGGAAAGAGAAGGGGAAATGCACCTCTGAAGGAGAAGGGACACTACAACCATTGTAGCAAAGATGGGCATCATGATGCCACTTGTTTGGCCTTACATCCATATATATGTCTAAAGAGGAACAAGAAGTCCAAGGAGACACTTGCGAGGGAGACAACCAGTCAGGCAATGCTACAGAGAAGTCCACCACTAGGAGGAAATTACCAACTACCATAGAAAGGAAAACTCATTAAAAAGGACATGTTCAACTTAATGAATGAATGAATGGGGAAAATCCTTGAGTTAGTCAAGAGTAACCATATTTTTAAATCACATGTTGTGATTCACACACTATAGAAGCATATTATGTAAAAGTGATAATTGTTAATATCACTCCTTTTATGGCACATGTTGATATTGTTAGGACTTATGAGGTAGTTTGGGTATGGGTTTCTTATTGTAAGTCCAATGGACATGAAAATTATAATGTAAATACGTTTGGGGACCAAAATCCCTTTCATTTGGGAGGCATGATCTAGATGGATCTAGGGAACATCACAGAAGTTTCAGAAGTTCCCTAGGAGGCCCATAATGGCTTCAATAGACAAAGAAAGGGAAATAATTCAGTGTTCCCAAAAATCAGTGAAAATGGCATGATCATTAAGAGCACATCACAATATTTCTAACATGGAAAACAACTTGTCAAAAGAAGTTATGGTTTGAAAGATATTCACGGTCAAACAGGGCCAGTCAGCATGGAGCCACAACATTATCTGTACTGTTGATGCCAGCAGCTAACATGGAAGGGTGATGTCATCGTATGGGCTGCTAAAATCATCATGCCAAATGGAAACATCAGAGTATGCCACATGTCACCTACCAATGGGATTTTCAGGGGTCCATGTGGACCAGTAGAAAAGTGCCATGTGGCACCCCAGGTGACTCCACATGGCACCACCTAGGAAGCACCATGTGTCCGTATGGAATGACGAGGAAGAAAATTCATCATATAGGTGGACCTACCAGTGGGTTCCACATGGCCCGGTCATTGAGTGACACATGGCATCCCAGAAATGTCCAATATTAACCCGTGAATGAATTTCATTTTAAAAATATGGTGAGTCCGCCAAATCTGGTAGACCACTCCAATTTCAATGGTCATTGGAAGAACCTCTAGAAAACTATGATAAACTTAATAGGGAAACAAATATATTATATAACCAAAGTTCAAAATTGATTTTGGTGGGATTCGACCATGAAATATCTGCAATACCCAACGCCTTTACAACTCCGCCCATAACCATTGTGCCACAGATGCCACTTGGTATATTTGCCCACACTTATTAATTAAAACTTACAATACACCTAGTTCCAGAGGGGGAGGTGTGAACCGTACAAACTTGCGGGCATGGATTTTGAGACAAAACTGTCATAATTGCATAATGCATAGTGGCACGCAAATCCAGACAAAGGTCTTGAGGAGGCCTGAAGGTGACTGTGTCTGATGGAGACATTTTGATAGACATTGTTAGGTAATTCAACGACACGAATCCAATGGCAAGGTCTTTTTTTACAACAGAGCTTTAGATTTATAATATTTGTTCATTAATGAACACAATTGTAAAGTATGTATAAATTATTAAAATATTAAAGTATTATTAATAAATACATCTATAAATATCTATATATTAATAAAGTTTTAAAGTGTCATTAAAATACAATAATACATTAAAGTGATAAAGTATTAGCAATATGAATCTATAAAGAATATATATATTAATAAAGTTTTAAAGTTAAAATATAATAATACATTGAAATAATTACATTGATAATACATTAAAGGATAAATATATTATAAAATAACCACATTAGTGTACTTATAATAGATTAATGTATAAGAACAAGTTAAACAACATGGAAGAAAAGAAGCTTCCTGAAATTGCTTCAAAATCGAGGCATAACCACCACTGACTC
>SNQJ01S0029683.1:12393-23656 GCA_010110895.2 Picea sitchensis | reverse complement strand
TGTTCCTTATATATGGAACACTCATTATTGTAATAATATATTGAATATTGATCATATCTTATATGAAGAACAACCAACACTATGGTCCACACTTAACTATGGGAACCTAGTATATGGTTGTACATCAAGTGTTGAGGACAATGCTTTCCTAAGGGGGATGGAATGTAAGTAGATAGAGAGGTAGGGGTGAGCCTAGAGGGCCCATAGTGATAATAGTGGAGGCCATTCAATGTAAGGTGGACTAGGTTCACTCTATTATTAAATAAGATCCACTATGGTAATTAGATATAATAAATGGGTAGTTAGATATAATAAATGTAAGAGGACTCTTAGAAGGTTCTACTTCTAGAAGATTCCTCCTCTAGAATGTTCTTAAGTGATGGTAGCACTATATAAAGGGGTTAAAGCAATGTAATGGGACATGAAGAGAATTATTGTATTTGGAGCTGAAGCTCATCAGGAGGAAGACCCCTCGAATATGCAAGTGAATAGGAGAGGATCCATTCCATAATAGGATCCATTGTATGGTGTTTTCCTACCTCAAGGGTTTGATAGTAATAAAAGAGATTTTTCATATCATTCTTGTATATCTGTTATGGTTCTTTTGTATTCAGTCTTTGGTTCTTAATATTCAAGCTTATAAGACTTGAACTTTAACTTTAATTGCAAATCGCTCAAGTAAAACGATCTATAACTGACAATTTTGAAGGAGTGACATAATCAACCAATTCTTGGAAACTAATCACCCCTCAGGTTTAGAGCATGTGGTATTAGAGCAGGCTTGATACTGATTGTAGGTGTTGAAGTTGAGAATAGAAATATTGCCAAAGAAGTTGTGGTTCGATGAGATTTAAGAACTCAACCAAATGCTTCAAGAAAAGAATGTTGGATTGAAGACATTGTTGCATGCTGCAGAGAAAGAGAACCAAAGGTTGCAAGAGCAGTTGCAAGCCATGAAGATGCAGACAGGGGAAGGCTCTATGAATGAGATGGTGATAAGACCATCGTGTGACAATGGAAAATGCACCAATTATGGGTGCGAGCATGATACTGCAAATGCATGCACACTTTTTCAAGCAAATGAAGATAACCCACATGAATCCAGGAACCAAGGAGGATTCCTAGAAGCATGTTCCACTGATATTTCTCAACAGGAACAATTGAACACATCTCAGGAAGCATACTGGAAGTCCTAGTTTGAGGTGGAGGTAAATAAACCATGTGTATTTCCTTTCTTGATTAATGATGATGATTATTTTGAAATCCTTGAACAACATGTTTCTTGCATCGACTTAAAGTTGATGAGGAAAATGGGATACGAAGGAGGAGGCCTTGGAACTAATGGCCAAGGTATTGTGGATCCCATCAAGGTGGTGGTTTGGCCTCGATATGTCGGGATAGGCTATGTCCCAAAAGGATGTTGGAGAAAGCTCCAAAACCATTTGGGATAAAGACCCCAGGATAGTCACTGAGACTCCAACAGTCAATAGTTCATTATGAGATGAAATTGATTCAGTGCAGGCCGAGAGAAAAACTTCTCATGATCGAGGATTCAAGAAATCTCCAGGGAGAAATGAGCATCACAATGAAAGATTTGAGACCAACTCTTCTTTCCAGTTTGACTCCATAGGAAACTCATCTAGGTATAAGAAATCTCGAAACTCTAAAATGCCATTTGATTATAAGCGTGTTAATCATATAAAATAGATCTTTTGGTATAAAAAAACATGCACCTTTTGTGGATTGAAAAATGACGCAGTGTCCTAGTGTTGGAAGAGAAAATACTTGTGCAGGAAGGTTATGGAAACCAAGAGAAGGACGAGGATGGCATTTTCTTTCCACACACGGAAAGAGAAGGGGAAATGCACCTCTGAAGGAGAAGGGACACTGCAACCATTGTAGCAGAGATGGGCATCATGATGCCACTTGTTGGGCCTTACATCCATATATATGTCTAAAGAGGAATAAGAAGTCCAGGGAGACACCTATGAGGGAGACAACCAGTCAGGCAATGCTACAGAGAAGTCCACCACTAGGAGGAAATTACCAACTACCATAGAAAGGACATATTCGACTTAATGAATGAATGAATGGGGAAAATCCTTGAGTTAGTTTAGAGTAGCCATATTTTTAAATCACATGTTGTGATTCACACCCTATAGAAGCATATTGTGTAAAAGTGATAATTGTTAATATCACTCCTTTTATGGAACATGTTGATATTGTTAGGACTTGTGAGGTAGTTTGGGTATGGGTTTCTTATTGTAATTCCAATGGACATGAAAATTATAATGTAAATACGTTTGGGGACCAAAATCCATTTCATTTGGGAGGCATGATCCGGATGGATCTAGGGAACATCAAAAAAGTTTCAGAAGTTCCCCAGGAGGCCCATAATGGCTTCAATAGACAAAGAAAGGGAAATAATTCAGTGTTCCCAAAAATCAGTGAAAATGGCATGATCATTAAGAGCACATCACAATATTTCTAACATGGAAAATGAATCGTCAAAAGAAGTTATGGTTTGAAAGATATTTGCGGTCAAACAGCGCCAGTCAGCATGGAGCCACAACATTATCCGTAGTACTGATGTCAGTAGCTGACATGGTAGGGTGATGTCATCGTATGGGCTGCTAAAATCAACATGCCAAGTGGAAATAACAGAGTATGCCACATGTCACCTACCAATGGGATTTTCAGGGGACATGCGGACCAGTAGAAAAGTGCCACATGGCACCCCAGGTGACTCCACATGGCACCACCCAGGAAGTACCATGTGTGAGTATGGAATGACGAGGAAGAAAAGTCATCATACAGGTGGACCTACCAATGGGTTCCACATGGCCCAGTCATCGAGTGACACATGGCATCCCAGAAATGTCCAATATTAACCCGTGAACGAATTTCATTTTAAAAATATTGCGAGTCCGCCAAATTTGGTAGACCACTCCAATTTCAATGGTCATTGGAAGAACCTCTAGAAAACTATGATAAACTTAACAAGGAAATGAATATATTATATAACCAAAGTTCAAAATTGATTTCAGTGGGATTTGACCATGAAACCTCTGCAATACACAACACCTTTACAACTCCGCCCATAACCATTGCGCCATAGATGCCACTTGGTATATCCTCCCACACTTATTAATTAAAACTTACAATACACCTAGTTCTAGAGGGGGAGGTGCAAACCGTACAAACTTGCGGGCATGGATTTTGAGACAAAATTGTCATAATTGCATAATGCATAGTGGCATGCAAATCCAGACAAAGGTCTTGAGGAGGCCTGAAGGTGACTGTGTCTGATGGAGACGTTTTGATAGACATTTTTAGGTAATTCGATGATGCGAATCCAATGGCAAGGTCTTTTTTTACCACAGAGCTTTAGATTTATAATATTTGTTTCATTAAAATATTTGTTCATTAATAAACACAATTATAAAGTATGTATAAATTATTAAAATATTAAAGTATTATTAATAAATACATCTATAAAGATTTACATATTAATAAAGTTTTAAAGTGTCATTAAAATACAATAATACATTAAAGTGATAGAGTATTAGAAATATGAATCTATAAAGAATATATATATTAATAAAGTTTTAAAGTTAAAATATAATAATACATTGAAATAATTACATTGATAATACATTATAAAATAACCACATTAGTGTACTTATAATAGATTAATGTATAAGAACAAGTTAAACAACATGGAAGAAAAGAAGCTTCCTGAAATTGCTTCAAAATTGAGGCCTAACCACAACCGACTCAAGCCAGGATGGCATAAAGATGCTCAGTATTGGCTAAACTATTGGGGAATCATGGAAGACACCATTTTGCAGAATAAAGATACTATTAAAAAAAGGTCAAATCAAAATTTAAGGAGAAAATGTGGTGTGATAAAGAGTTAAAGGAAAGAAGAAATTAAGGTATTATAAGGATGTAATCAAGCATAATTTAAAATATCAAAATTGTCTATTTGTTTTTCCAAGTGTAAAGAAAAAAAAAATTCCTAAGATGAGAACAAATTATCATGAGCTCCATAGTGAAACTATGCATTGGTCAATTCCTAGAACGCCATGGGATGAAAGAGCATGTCACCTTTGTGACACTAGGAAGGTTGAATATGAAAAACACTTTCTCTTAGATTGTCCAACCTATACCCATATTAGATCTCATTTTCAAAATATTTGTCACACTACCAACCCTCCTAACCTCTTAAATCAACAAAAGTATGATGATCTTGGAAAGCTTCTCTAAATGCTTTTCGAGCACATAATTGTTTTATAAAGAATTGCGAGTAATCACTTACCCTCTTAATGTCCGATACACCAATTGGGTCTTAGTGGACGTTAATCATCATCATCATTATCATTATTTAAGTAATGCATTAATCATATATATATATATATATATATGAGTGTATAAAATAATAAATAAATTAATGTGTCCAAGTATTAAATGTATTAGCAATAATTTAATTATTAAATACTAATTGATCATTAATAATAAAATATATATTACATAACAATTATTTATAAATTATAAATTAATTTAGCACATTAATAAAGCGGTCAAGCTTTGGAGCATGACCCGGAGATGTAGCCCACATCGGGTGAACTTCGTTATCAAGGGAAGTGTCGTATCCATTATGTGTATTATGTTCATATGTTTCTTTTCTATGAATTCCTGCACATAGGATATTAAATACAAGAATGACATATAACACATAAGAAAAAATAAGGAGGTTTTATTCACTTTGGATTCAAGCTTATAAGACTTCAACTATACCTTTAATTGTAAATCACTCAAGTAAAATGATCTATAATTGACGCTTTTGAAGGAGTGACAGAACCAACCAATTCTTGGAAACTAATCACCCCTCAGGTTCATATCATGTGGTATTAGAGCAGACTTGATACCGATTGTAGGTGTTGAAGTTGAGAATGGAAAGATCGCCAAATAAATTGGGGTTCAATGAGCTTCACGAGCTCAACCAAATGCTTCAAGCAAAGAATGTTGGATCGAAGACATTGTTGCATGTTGCAGAGGAAGAGAACCAAATGTTGCAAGAGCATTTGCAAGCCATGAAGATGTAGATAGGGGAAGGCTCTACGAATGAGATGGTGATAAGACCATCGTGTGACCATGGCAACTGCACTAATTATGGGTGTGAGCATGACAGTGCAAATGCATGCACTATATTTCAAGAAAATGAAGATAACCCACATGCATCCAGGAACCAAGGAGGATTCCTAGAAGCATCTCCCATTGATCCTTCTCACCAGGAACAACTGAACACATATCAAGAAGTAGACCAAGAGTCCTAGTTTGAGGTGGAGGTAAATAAACCATGTGTAGTTCCTTCCTTGATTAATGATGTTGATTCTTTTGAAATCCTTGAAGAACAAAATTCTTGCATTGACTTAAATTTTATGAGGAAAATGGGATATGAAGGAGGAGGCATTGGAACCAATGGCCAAGGTATTGTGGATCCCATCGAGGTAGTGGTTTGGCCTCGATATGTCAGGATAGGCTATGTCCCAAAGGATGTTGGAGAAATCTACAAAACCATTCGGGAAGAACACACTAGGATAGTCACTAAGACACCAACAATCAATAGTTCATCAGGATATGAAATTGATTTATTGCAAGCCAAGAGAACAACTTATCATGATCGAGGATTGAAGACATCTCCAAGGAGAGATTCAAATCACAATGAAAGAGTTGAAACAAAATCTTCTTTCCAGTCTAACTCCAGAGGAAACTAATCGAGGTATAAGAAATCTTAAAACTCTAAAATGCCATTTGATTATAAGCATGTTAATCATATAAAACAGAGCTCGCGGAATAAAAAAACATGTAGCTTTTGTGGATTGAATAACCATGCAGTGTCCCATTCTTGGAAGAGAAAATCTTTGTGGAGGAAGGTTATGGCAACCAAGAGAAGGACGAGGATGGCATACTACTTTCCACACATGGAAAAGACCAGGGGAAATGCACCTCTGAAAGAGAAGGGATACCACAACCATTGTAGAAGAGATGGGAATCATGATGCCACTTGTCGGGCCTTACATCTAGATCTATGTCCAAAGAGTAACAAGAAGTCTAGACAGACACCTGCAAGGGAGACAACTAGTCAGGCAGTGTTGCAGGGAAGGCTGCCACCAGGAGTAAATTACCAACTACCAGAGAAAGGACAACTTGATAAAAAGGACATGTTCGACATAATGAATGAATGAATGGGGAAAATCCTTGATTTAGTCGAGATTTTCCATCTTTGTAAATCACATGTTGTGATTCATACCCCATAGAAGGGTATTATGTAAAAGTGATAATTGTTAATATCACTCCTTTTCTGGCACATGTTGATATTGTTAGGCCATGTGAGGTAGTTTAGGTATGGTTTTCTTATTGTAAGTCCAATGGACATGAATCTTATGACGTAAATACTTTTGGGGACCAAAATTCCTTTCATTTAGGAGGCATGATCTGGATGGATCTAGTGAACATCACAGAAGTTTCAGAAGTGCCCCAGGAAGCCCATAATGGCTTCAGTAGACAAAGAAAGGGAAAAAATTCAAAGTTACCAAAAATCAATGAAAATGACATGATCATGAAGAGCGTGTCACAATATTTCTAATGGGGAAAATAGATCGTCAAACAAAGTTATGGTTTGAAATATATTCACGGTCAAAGTTGTCGTCAAATAGGGCTAGTCAGCAGGGAGCCACATCATCATCAATACTTCTTATTTCAACAACTGGCATGGAAGGGTTATTTCATCATAAGGGATTCTAATGTCACCATGCCACATGGAAACACCATAGGATGCCACATGTCTCCCACCAAAGGGATTTTCAGAGGTCCATGTGGACCAATAGAAAAGTGCCACATGGAACCCCATGCAACGCCATGTGGCACCACCCAAGAAGCGCCAATTTTTAGTATAGAATGAAGGGAAATAAACATCATCATTTAGGTGGACCTATCGGTGGTTTCCACATGGTCCAATCATTGAGCAACATGTGGCATCCTAAAAATGCCCAATATTAACTAGTGAACAAATTTCATTTTAAAAATATGGCGGGTCCGCCAAATATGGTCGACCAGGCCAATTTCAATGGTCATTGAAAGAACCTCTAGAAAACTATGCTAAAATTAGTAGGGAAATAGATATATTATATAACCAACGTTCAAAATGGATTTTGGTGGGATTCGACCCCGAAACCTGCACAATACCCATCGCCTTTACAACTCTACCCATAACCAATGTTCCACGGATGCCACTTGGTACATCTGCCCACACTTATTACTTAAAATCTAAAATTCCCCTAGTTCCATAGGGGGAGGCACCGACCGTACGAACTTGCGGGCATGGATTTTGATACAAAACTGTCATAATTGCAGATTGCAGAGTGACACACAAATAAAGACATAGGTCTAGAGGAGGCATGAAGGTGACTATGTCCAATGGAGACGATTTAAAAGTCATTTTTAGGTAATTCAACGATGTGAATCCAAGGGAGGGTCTGTTTTTGCAACAGAGATTAAGATGAGCAAACTATGTTCTAGAGAATCCAATGTAAGCATGCTTTTCATCATGCTGTTTTGTCATTAAATGTTACAACATATAATGTGTGTTACAGGTATAAAGGATCTTGGAGAGGTTACAACAAGTCATCATTACCATCTTATTCCTTCTATCCCTTCTTTTCTTCTCTTCTTCCACATCAAACCAATTAGTTACATGTGACAGAGAAATTATGGCACTTGCATGATAAGTGGCCAATGAAGCAATTCTAAATCTTGTAGTTTCAGGATCTTTGTATGGGTTGCATATTTGTTCTTGGATATGAGTAGTAGATCTAATGAATTTGATGACTCCATGATGATGGGGTTCATATTTTATTCTTCCTCTTTTTATGTATTGGGTATGTGGGGATGATGTGCATGTCAACATCATGGATTCCTCATGAGCATGAGAACTTGTGAAGCTTGTATACATTCCTGATCACATTCCTTTCTTTTGTTGCCATCATGGTTATGGGACTTTGGCCTTACAACTTGTAAAGGAGAGACGTCATTACAACGAGGAGAATAAAGCAATCAAGATTTGGAGCAAGACCCGGAGATGTAGCCCACATTGGGTGAACTTTGTTATCATGGGAAGTGTCATATCCATTATTTGTATTATGTTCTTATGTTTTTTTTTTGTGAATTCCCACACATAGGATATTAAATACAAGCATGACATATAACACATAAGAAAAACTAAGGAGTTTTTATTCACTTTGGATTAAAGCTTATAAGACTTCAACTTTACCTTTAATTGCAAATCGCTCAAGTAAAATGATCTATAACTGACCCTTTTGAAGGAGTGAAAGAATCAACCAATTCTTGGAAAGTAATCACTCCTCAGGTTCAGATCAACAGCTATTGATGGAATTTCCATTTTCCAACTAGGAAGAATTTCTTCCTCCACAATGCATCCTCTAGTGCCAAAACTACGGTCCGGAGTGTGGGCTCTAAGAGGGGAAATTTTAGGATGAAAGATTAGCAAAGGAGTGAGATTCTCAGGAGGGAGAATTCCTCTTCGATAAGGAAACTTCCATAGTCAATTATGGGATTAGAGGTGGGAGGCAGGGGTTGCTGAGGCCAATTATGGGTTGGGTCGGGATTACTGGTAGTGATGCGAGCGAGATGAGAGGGGTCAAACTTATTACATCTGGTTAGGGCGTTCTAGTACAACAAACCCCTTATATATTTTCCCCTCTCCATGGGCATGTTGTAAGAGTTCTAGGTGGGACTATGCAGGAAAACCAATGGAGGATTTATGGTGAGTGGAAAAACATGAAAGAGAAAAAGAGAGCCAAGGAGAAGACGAACATATAACAAAGATAGAATGGGAGAGTGCTCAAGGGAATGGGCCTTCATAGTGCCTTGTGAGTTGACAGGGTGACTGCTCTGCTGGTTCTGGTACCTTGCTTTCTATGCCCATCATGGTTTGCACAAAGGGTCATTAAGTCATCGTGGAGTGCCCAACGCACTAACATAACTTCTAGCTGAGTGCGGGTCATTTGATATCGATGGGATGGAGGTTGGCGATGGGGTTTAATAATGATTGATGCTGACTATTGCCACATGTCATTCGTTGAGAGCCATTTGTCACCCCATCCGAGAAATTAATAAAAATACATTTATACATTAGTCACTAAAATATTTGTTGATTAATTAATACAATTATAAAGTATGTATAAATTATTAAAATATTAAATTATTATTAATAAATACATCTATAAAGATTTATATATTAATAAAGTTTTAAAGTGTCATTAAAATACAATAATACATTAAAGTGATAAAGTATTAGCAAGATGAATCTATAAAGCATCTATATATTAATAAAGTTTTAAAGTCAAAATAGAATAATACATTAAAATAATTATATTTATAATACATTAAAGGATAGATACATTATAAAATAAGCACATTATTGTACTTATAAAAGATTAATGTATAAGAGCAAGTTAAACAACATGGAATAAAAGAGGCTTCCTAAAATTGCTTCAAAAGCGAGGCATAACCCCCACCGGCTCAAGCCAGGATGGCATAAATATGCTTGGTCTTGGCTAAACTATTTTGGAATCACGGAAGATACCATTTTGCAGAATAAATATACTATTAAGGAAAGGTCAAATCAAAATTTAAGGAAAGTATGTGGTGTGATAAAGAGTTAGAGGAAAAGAGAAAATTAAGGTATTATAAGGACGTAATGAACTATAATCTAAAAGATTGAAATTATCTATCTGTTTTGCCAAGTGTAAAGAAAAAAAAAACATTCCTAAGATAAGAATAAATTCTCACGAGCTCCATAGTGAAACTGGGCGTTGGTCAATTCCTAAAACGCCATGGGATGAAAGAGTGTGTCACCTTTGTTACACTAGGAAGGTTGAAGATGAAAAGCACTTTCTCCTAGATTGTCCAACCTATACCCATGTTAGATCTCATTTTCAAAATATTTGTCACACTACTAACCTTCCTAACCTCTTAACTAAACAAAAGTATGATGATCTTGGAAAGCTTCTCTAAATGCTTTTCAAGAACATAATTTTTTTTTATAAAGAATGACAAGTAATCACTTGCCCTCTTAACGTCTGATACACCAATTGGATCTTAGTGGACGTTAATCATCATCATCATCATCATCATTATTTAAATAATACATTAATCGTATATATATGAATGTATAAAATAATAAATAAATTAATGTGTTGAAGTATTAAGTATTAAATGTATTAATAATATTTTAGTTATTAAATATTAATTGATCATTAATAATAAAATATATATTAAATAACGTCTTAGTGGACATTAATCATCATCATCATCATCAACAACAACAAGTATTTATAAATTATAAACTAATTTAACATATAAATAATAATAATAATAATAATAATAATAATAAATTATTACATGTAATAATAAGAAAGTAATAACAAACTAAAGGAATTACTAACATAATACATTAATAATGCAAAAAAATATATAATAATAATAATAATCTATTTTTAAGGTCATGACTAAGCCACATCAAATGACCTCCTTGTTTGTGGGACAAGGGACCCCGTACGCCCAACTATTTGACTAGTACTATACATACCCTACCCACCTCTAGATTTGAACTTGTATAAATAAACTAAGAATACAAATTAATAATGTATAAATACATTATTGTATTATTATATAAATGTAGAAAAGCATTAATGTATTAATTAATTAATACTTTAGTGTAATGTATAAATTAAGTACCAATATTAATGTATAATGTATTAAAATGATTTAATAAATATTTTAGTAGTGGAATCTATTAATTAATGTATAAATTAATATATTTCTAAAACATTAGAATTAGTTAATTAATAAAAGTTTAATAAAACATATATAATAATAATAATATATTTTTAAGGTCGCGACCAAGCCACATCAAATTGGTGTATGAGACCCCCTTGTTTGTGGGACAAGAGACCCCCCTCCACTACAAAATATTAATAATCCATGAATAAAGTAAAAATACATTTATGATACATCATAGGATAAACATATTAATGTTTAATGTATTATTTAAATAATACATTAATGATATATAAATGAATGTATAAAATACTAAATACATTAAAAAGTTAAGTATTGAATGGATGTTATAATTAGAACATTAATACAATTTATAAATTAAAGTATTAAAACATTA
>SNQJ01S0029683.1:0-11510 GCA_010110895.2 Picea sitchensis | reverse complement strand
CACATGGGACGTTGGGTTATAAGCCCAACCTCACTTATCCCTTCTCGGATAAGTGCCCCGCTTATCCCTTCTTGGATAAGTGTCATCACATATCAAATCAACTTAGTCACAGAGGAGTCTAATCTAGAGAATTTCTTAGGAAGATGCAAACATCAATACTCGCTCTCAGCGAGGGAGGCATTCTCTTCCATGCCAATTCTATCATGGAAGTACTTAAACTTCATTCTGTTTTGGTAAGAACATCAACAACCTCCTCATTTATAGGAAGGTACTGCACCAATACTTCCTTCCTCTGCACCATGTCTTGGATGTAATGGTACTTGATCTCAATGTGGTTCGATTTGTTATGAAGCATTGGATTATCAGACATCATCACACAACTTTGGTTACCATAATGAATAATGGTGGAATCCATCACATGTTCGAATAAATTGACGTGGAGCTTGTGAAGCCACACAACTTCACGAACTATCATAATTAATGCAATGTAATCTGCTTATGTTGTGCTCAAAGTCACAGAAGTTTGTTTTCTACTACACCAAGAAACCATGGAAGATACCAAAGTGAACCAACACCTGAAGGTGCTCTTTCTTTCCACTACGCTCCCTGCCTAATCAGAGTCAATATATTCCTTCCATATCATATCAATACTGGAAGTATATCTAAGACCATGTCAAACTCTACCTTGCAAGTATCTAAACACATGCTACTCACTCACTACATAGAAATTGTTTGGTCTGGTGTTAACCAGATACATTAGTTATCCAACCAGCTGTCTATACAGAGTCAGATCAATTTCGTCATAATTGTAAGAAGACACACTTAGTTTCTTCATATTCGTCATCATTGGTGTAGCCACAGGCTTCAAGTTCAGTATCTCAAACTTCTTGAATATCTCAATTGTGTGCTTCCCCTAACTCATGAAGATCTCATAAGTTCTCTGCCACACCTCTAGTCCCAATTAGTAGTGCATCATATCAAGGTTCTTCATCTCGAACTCAGAGGCCAAAACATACTTGCATTCAATAATAAGGCTCTCTATATCGGTGATGAATAAATCATCGACGTAGAGGACCAGAATCAAAGACTCACTATTAACAATATTGTAGTACAGGTTGGGATCGAAAACACTTTGTTGAAGCCCGAAAAATCATCAGGTGTCCATTGATCCTTGCATACCAAGCTCGAGCTTATTTCCTGATTCCATACAAGGCGATCTTTAACCTACACACATGAGACTCCTTTTCATGTATCATGAAACCATCTGGCTTCTCGATGTATACTTATTCCTTAATCTCTCCAATGAGAAAGGTTGTCTTTACATCCATCTGATGTACTCTCTAACCCATGGATGTTGGGGGGGAAATAATCATCCAGATAGAAGTGTATCGAGCAACAGGAGCAAATTTCTCCTCATAATCTATTCCCTCCACCTGAGAGAATCCTCTAGAAACAAATCTCATTTTGTGCCTCTCGATGCTCCCATCAACTGTGTGTTTTATTTTATAGATCCATTTGGAAGTCACTACAGACTTCCCTTCAGGTCTCGGAGCAATATCCCACACATCATTCTTCGTGATGGACTGATACTCCTCCATCATGGCATCTCTCCATACTAGACACCTTCTCATAATAGGAAGGATTGGAATCAATGACGTGGCTCATAGATACAATAGAGCACAAATATCTCTGAAGTCTCTTTCTCTCTTGAAAGGTACCATGAGGATTTGCATGTCCTTCTACCTCCTGCAGAGTCGGATGAGCCCATGCAACTATCTTCTGACCTGTTGCAATATCTCTGGGAACATTAAGTGGAGCAACAATATCAACGTGATCAATTTGATCAATAGATGATGTCTCCCTCTTAACTGTTGGAGCATGAGGGGGAGACGACACCATCTCTTCCTGGCTCTCACTATCAATATCCATGTGAGATCCTCTAGATATCCTGAAGGATACCTCCTTATTAAGGGTAACATTTTTTCTCACCTCAATCTGTCTCTGACCAAAGATGTAGATCTAGTATGCCTTTGAAGACTCACTGTACCCCACAAATGTACCCTTTCTTCCTGAAGGGTCTATCTT
This sequence comes from Picea sitchensis, assembly GCA_010110895.2. Lineage (NCBI taxonomy): Eukaryota > Viridiplantae > Streptophyta > Pinopsida > Pinales > Pinaceae > Picea > Picea sitchensis. The sequence goes on along the minus strand of SNQJ01S0029683.1, from coordinate 9,425 downwards.
GGTCATTTTATCCTTGGGTACATGAATGTATACTGTACACCCAAATATCTTAAGTGTCCAACCTCAGACTTCACTCTGGTGAAGGCCTCCTCAGGAGTCATGTTCCTCAAAGTCTTGTGAGGACTTATGTTGTGAACATACACTATAGTCATGGATGCCTCTGCCCACAGAAACACAAGTAAATGGTAATCATACTAAGTAATTTTGGACCATACTTGATATATTCAGGTTCCCTCATGAAACCAATGTCTCAAGCATATTGAGGTACCCTTATGAAGCCAATGTCCCCCAAGGAATATGAAGGTTTCCTCATGAAACCAATGTCTTGGTTCCTTTATCTGTCTGTCTAAGGCATGAGATCTTGGTTCCTTTATCTGTCTGTCTAAGGCATGAGATCTTGGTTCCTTCATCTCGGATGGTCCTATGAAGAAGGGATTACACATGCCTTTACACATACCATGTTTTCGTAACATTGGACTTCACTGACCAATGATGTCGGATTCACTGAGCACATGAATTTCATCGGGCATGTCAATGAGGCAGTGCATGAGCACAATGTAGTGCGTCATGAAGTCACCATGGCTGGTGTCGTTGAACTCTAAGGAAACCATGTTCTGAAAAGGCACTTCAGTATGCATTTCTTGTACGTTGATCTGTGGAAGGTAGAGCATGCCCGAGTATGTGTAGAATCATACCTCCAGGCTGGAGGATGACTTGAATATAATACCTCCCTTTACCAACTCCGTCTCATTGTATGACTTGAGAACATCATGTCCCAGTCAAAATATTGATGGCCACTAAAGTAATCTCCTCTAGAAAGTGCAACACAGATGCATAGCTCAAATAAATTTCCGAATGGACCCCAAGCAACCAGTCTTCCCAGTAGTCATCCATTATTCGTGTTTTCACTAATGGAGAACTGGAGCACAACAGTTTGGAATTACTTGAACTCTGTGAGTTTGTGAAATCGCTCCACTTACGTGCAGTGTGCCTCTCGAACCCAATGATTTTGTGAACAACAACTAAATCTGGTCAATCACTTGTTCTTTAAGTTATATTATTGGCATCATTGACTAGGATAAAATCACTCACCTTGCATGGCAGTGTCCTCTCTTTAAAGCCAAGGATTTGGCATCAATCTCTTGAACCTGATGATTGATTTGTTCATGTGGAAGATTCTGGACGTATATTTGTATATGACATAGAGGGTTGTACATTACCCTGTTGCTATGTATCATAGCAAGCTATCTCTCATTTTCCTGGGCCCTCTCATGAGGGAGTCGAGCCCAGTCCCTCTATGATACCATGTTGGTTGTTCTTCATATGAGATATGATCGATATTCAATATATTATTACAATAATGAGTGTCCCATATATAGGGAACATAAGGTGACCATCCATGAAAGGATGTGTCCCTTGAATAATCAATAACTATTTTTTATTATGATTTACTTATTATATACTATAGTTAATAATCAATAAGAATTATATTATTAATTATTATCTTTAGAGAATGTCTTCCCGATGTTGTCAAAACATCAACACATAGTGTTGAAGTAGACTAGAGAACCAAGGTCCCATTGAGAAATGGTATTCACCATGCTGAATTAATCCAACCACCATTGTAAACCAAGTTCTCATGTCCAATTTCTCATGTGAACCCCACATGGAAGATATCCACACCCAATAACCAACTGAAAATGATGCTCCCAATACTGCCACCTATCATGTGGATCCAAATAAGAATATCTATCCACATAGTGCGAGATGATCAAAGATGAATCTAGAAGGAACAATACCATTGTAGAATATGTAGGTTGGATGATGGTAACTAGCTCCTAATGTGGGACATTGATGTTCTCTACAGAAGGTGGAATAGAGTCATCAAATAAAATATGAAAGTTGTTGTCATCCCAAAAATGACAACTATCCATATACCAATCATCACAATCGGCCTCAAAATCATACCAATCATATATTTCTTGATTATATTCATCCCTGATATCCTCCATAATAAATCTCTCCTATATTCTATTCAATGAATCTTGAATACTACGAAAACTATCATTGAGGCCAGCTGCAAGGTCATGCAATCTAGCATCCAATGTGTCATAGAATTGGGATTTGAATGCTTCAGTAATTTATAGAATTTCTTTGAGGGTTTGATAGGAAATAGCTGTATGAGAACCCTATGAACTCTTTGTTCCCACAACCGTCATGAAAAAACCCAAAAAATAGAACAATAAGTTACGGTAGAAAATTGTTGTTTTTCTGGAAAAACCCTAAAAAACTGTTGAATTTAAAATGCTCATAACTTCACTTCCCGGACTCTGTTTCGGCTGGTTTTTTTTTTTAATTAGGTGAAATTGTGAGAATAACTCATATATGTAATTGTTTGGGGAAAATTCGGCCTCCAGATGCTACAAAACTAATAATAAAAAATTTGCGCCGTCATCTGCGGAAAAAACCCTAAAAAATTGCAGATTTTAAAACTTCAATATCTTGACTTCCCGGAGTCTGTTTCAGATGATTGGTGTTTTCAAATTGGGTTTTTTTCTGAGAGGAAATCATATATACAACCTTTTTCTACAATTTTTTTACATAAATATACCGAAAATTTATGGAATGTCACAGCCCTCTTTTTTCTTCTCCGAAAAACAAACTGCAAAAATAAAAAATATTTGCCCACAATGTCTACCAAGAAAAGTTCTCTGATACCACTTTTTAAGAACCAAAGACTAAATACAAAAACACGACAACATATATACAAGAAAAATATGAAAAATCTTTTTTATTACTATCAAACCCTTGAGGTAGGGAAACACCATACAATGGATCCTATTATGGAAGGGATCCTCTCCTATTCACTTGCCTCTTCGAGGGGGCTTCCTTCTAATGAGCTTCAACTCCAAATACAATAATTCTCTTCATGTCCAATTACATTTCTTGAACCCCTTTTATATAGTGCTACCATCACCTAAGAACATTCTAGAGGAGGAATCTTCTAGAGGTAGAACCTTCTAAGAGTCCTCTTACATTTACTATATCTAACTACCCATTTATTATATCTAATTACCATAGTGGGCCTTATTCAATAATATAGTAGACCTAGTCCACCTTACATTGAATGGCCTCCACTATTATCACTATGGGCCCTCTGGGCCCCCCCGCTACCTTACATTGAATCTAAAGTGAATAAAACCTCCCTTTTTTTTCTTATCTATTATATGCCATGCTTGTATTTAATATCATATGTGTGAGAATTCATAGAAAAGAAGCATAAGAACTTAATACACATAATGGATATGACACTTCCCTTCATAACAGAGTTCACCAGATGTGGGATATGTCTCTGGGTCATGCTCCAAAACTTGACCACTTTATTCTCCTCATTGTAATGATATCTCTCCTTTACAAGTTGTAAGGCCAAAGCCCCATAATGGTGACAACAACAAGAGATCGGAATGTGATCAGGAATGTATAAAATCTTCACAAGTTCTCATGCTCATGAGGCATCCATGATGCTGATAAGGACATCATTCCCACATACTCAATACATAAAAAGAGGAAGAATAAAATATGACCCCCATCATCATGGACGAATCAAGTGCCTTATATTTTCTGCTTAGATCCAAGCACAAATATGCATCCCATACAAAGATCATGAAACTACGAGATTTAGAACTGCTTCATTGACCACTTATCATGCAAGTGCCACAATTTCTCTATCACATGTAACTGATTGGTTTGATGTGGAAGAAGACAAGAAAATAAGAGATAAAAAGAATAAGTTGGTCATGTTGCCTTGTTGTAGCCTCTCCGTGCTCCTTCAGACATGTAACACGCATGTTATGCTGTAAGATTTAATGACAAAACAAAATAATGAAAATCATGCTTACATTGTCTTCTATAGAAATTAGATTGTTGACCTAAAGCTCTATTGTAAAAACAGACCTCTCCATTGGATTTGTATCGCTCAATTACCTAAAAATGACTATCAAATCATCTCCATCGGACACAGTCACCTTCAGGCCTCCTCTAGATCTCTGTCTTGATTTGTGTGCCACTCTACAATCTACAATTACGATAGTTTTATCTTGAAATACATGCCCATAAGTCTGTACAGTCCACAACTCCCCCTCTGAAACTGTGTGGATTATACCTTTTAAGAAATAAGTGTGGGCGGATATACCAAGTGGCATATGTGGTGCATTGGTTATGGGCAGAGTTGTAAAGGTGTTGGGTATTGCAGAGGTTTCGGGGTCGAATCCTACCAGACACCATTTTGAACATTGATTATATAATATATCTGTTTCCCCACTAATTTTAGCGTACTTCACTAGAGATTCTTCCAACAACCATTAAAATTGGCGTGGTCTACCAGATTTGGCATACCTGCCATATTTTTAAAACGAAAATTCGTTCATGGGTAAATATTGGGCATTTTCAGGATGCCATGTGTCACCCGATCATTGGGCCATGTGGAAACTGTTAGCGATATTTCTTGTCTCAAGACAAGAAATAGAAACAAGACAGTGAAAGTCCCGAATCCCCGAGAGTCAATAGGGACTGTCCATCTGGAAAGGATGCATAGTAGGATATCAACGTTATCGGGGAGGGTCCCGACAAGGAAGCGTCCATCGGACTTGAAGCCATCGGGATATCGGGGATCTTCGGGACGAGTAGTTCATGCACTTCAAAAAATTGAACCGCGAAACCCCGATGGAGATGGTCAAGGGCATATGGTGGTGGTCACTTGGACCAAGGCCTAGTCAAAAGGCTAGCACGGAAGGAGCCATCGGGAATCGGAGATTTGCGAGTCTAGAGGACTTGTGAATCATGAGATCGTGAATGCCGAAACTCCGATGGAAGGTTTGACTACGGTCACTCAAAGGCAGGTCATATGGATCAGGTTCCAGCCAGTAGGGGCTAGCTCATTGAGGTGGAGCTCATCGCAAATCAGGTATCGGAGTTTCGAGGAGCAAGCACCCCTTGTTCTTTGCATTTTGAAATCCCAAACCTCGAATTCCCGATAGCGCTCAGGATCGGGCCCATGGTTCTGTTGCCNAGGAGGTATGAAGTGAGGGGCGCTTTCATTTTCATTTGGCCAAAGGTGCCGAATTAATTCTCGAAAGGGGGGCTTTGTGCTCTGTCGACTCCAGCCTGATGAGATTTGGATCCCGGTACCTACTCAAAATGGATAAAGGAGAAAGAGGGTGGGTGAAGCCTCACGTCACCCATTTATTGCAGAGTATGGAGGTCCCGATTGAAATTTACTCAGGAGGGTCCCTTGTACCAGTTCTCTTCAGGAAATCCACGCCGAGTCTCCAACTCACCAGGGGAACCTGTACACGCCAGATAAACATTTAAAGGTCTTAGCTACCCCCTAGCGCGAGCCATGTTGAATTAAAGGTAGCGTATGACAGAAATATGTAGGCCAGATTTGATTGAGGCAACACCATCCATTGAAAGTTTTGAGATGCCTCTACTGGGCGAAAGGAAGGGAAGAGTATATGTAGGCATTTTTTCCATTTTGTAAGCATCGATGGTTGAGCAGAGCTCCCTACTATAATGTTTTAGTAGCTATTCTAGTTTTCAGCCTATGCATCTATATTTGAGATATCTCGTTTATGACAGACAGTTTTTCTTGTTCCATCTAGTTTTTGTCTCATGCTTGGAGAGTTCATGACTGACTGAGTCGCGTGAATTATTACAGTTCTGTTATGATAAATGATTTATCATTGCATTATTGTATTCTCTGGTTTTTGTATTTAAGTGCAAGAAGACCTTGTGTTTGGATGCCTTCTTCTACAGTCTGTTAGGAACCTGTCGTTTGCAACAGACCTTCGCACTCCTTCCATACAAGTCCTCCATATGTTCACCCTTTACTACACTCACTGTCTTAAGTTTATAAAGACCTCACTCACCCATGCATGCCTGGCCTAGTTTAGATTTGGAATGATATCGTTTTCAGTTGGCTTCCATTCGGTCACCCCACCTATAAACAAACCGTGACATAAAAACTGATGGGTGTCGAGCTCTGCTCCTGATAGAAATCCAGGAGTGACTTCCATCGCCAACATTTCTGGCACCGTTGCCAAGGATGAAGTTGAATATTTTCCTTGGGTAGAACGACAATGATCAACTGATTCTAAAGGTGCATCAGAAATCATAATTATTCAGATTTCTATTGTGCACCTGGCGACTCCACTATGGCGACTCCATTGTTTCCACTTTACTGTTTCAATTGTGTCCACTGTTGACACACCTGAAAGCGGATCCATAGGAGCTTTCTCGAGAAGGTTTCAGCGGCTGCTTTCTCAGCCTGAGAAGTTTCCTGAGGTAACGATAATGTTAAGATCTGGCCTTTGATGGTGAACAAGGACCAGACACATTTGAAGTTGCACATTTTTCACCTGGCGACTCCATGATTCGAGGATCAATTGGCGACTCCACTGGTTCGATATGGAGAAAATTCTGGCTCAAAGGTTTTCTTTCTGTGACTTTTCTCAGATAATTGGCTTTCCTAATGCACTTCCTGATAGAGACCAATGGGAAGATTTCCTCCCGGAATTTCATGCATCGGATTGGGAAGAACCAACTGAGCATTTACTGGACTTCCATGAGGCTATCCACCAACACAATATCATGAATGAGGATGTACGGATTAAGCTCTTTAGGTATTCATTGAAGGGAGTTGCTCTTGAATGGTGTCGGTCTCTTCCCGCCGCAAGTATCCGCTCTTTAGCAGGTTTTCATACAGCTTTCAATTCATTTTGTAAAGACTACTAGCCAGTTGTTCGCTTGTTTGAAAGCTGTTGTGAAGATTTTTCTTCTCTTCATGAAGCCTCTGGTGGACCTGAAGACCATTTCCATGATCAAGCCCTTACTGTGGAGGAAAGAATCTGCTGTGAAAAAATTAAGGTGCTGAATGATATGAGTGATGTTAGCTCGAGGATGGAAGCATCTGACATCATATCGGATGTGTCTGTTCTTTTAGATGTTCATAAATATCAACACGCCTTCTGTGGAGATTATGAGTTGGTGGAGTAGATGTGGTCCATGGTAGATGGCTCACCTAAATGTCGGGTTGAAGCAGATATTCCTAGCAACCCTGTTTCTGAGGATGGAGACCTTCCTGTTTGTAAAGAAGACATTATTGTAGAAGCGGTTCCCTCTCTTTTTCTCCAGGGAGTTTCTCATGATATATTTTTACCTGAGATTAAAGAGAAGAAGATTATGTATGAGCAAATAGAAGCAGCGGGTCCCACTGTCCCTGAAATGGATATTTTTGATGGGATCACCATTCTGGAGGAGGATCATAGAGATAAGGGTCAGCCCCTTTTTGATGAATATTATAGTGATGATGAGCAGCACACTTATCCTACATTCGATCACTATAAACATACTGAAGAGCCAGTCAGCAAGCAGAATCACCCCATGGTCCCTATTTATGATGAATATGAATCAGACCTGGAGGAGAGCAAACAAGAAGAGGAAAAAGAACTAGAGGGGCAGTCTGCTCTTTGTTCAGAGCCAGTCAGTGAGCAGCCACCACCCGAGAGCAGCGAGCCTACGTCACTTGTCCACCATCAACCTGTGCTTATCAAAGATATTCAGCCGCAGGTGAAAACTGTGTAGCAGAAAAGGTCGTCTGTCGCCAATTTCCTAGAATTGGCCACTCATTTGATGACCCTGTCAGCGAATACATGGAGTGGAATTTACCCTATGCCTTGGAGCCGCCCTATTTCATCTCAAATCCAGCCTGTAAGGAGGAGTTGAAGAGTGTAGTCATTCTGCTGTCATGGTTACACCATCTGTTGGTGATCATCGACAGAATGAAGGAGCTTCTATCTAGGAAGCTGCTTGAATGGCTATGGTGGAAGTTCTCTTTCACCTAGCCCATGTAGAATATTTTATTAGTTTAGGATTGTGTATAAATAAGCTCCTTTGAGCATGTAGCTTAATTTTGTAGCTTTTATTTTTCGGCCAGTATTTTCAGCAGCGGGATGTTTTCAGCATGACTCCATAGCCCAACAACAAGGCACTGAAGCTGCGGAATGAGTTCTTAGAGCATCACAGGGATGACTCTATCCCCCATGGAGCCTAATGTTAGTGATATTTCTTGTCTCGAGACAAGAAATAGAAACAAGACAACGAAAGTCTCGAATCCCCAAGAGTCAATAGGGACCGTCCATCCGGAAAGGACGCGTGGCAGGAGATCAGTGTTATTGGGGAGGGTCCTGACAAGGAAGTGTCCATCGGACTTGAAGCCATCGGGATATCGAGGATCTTGGGGATGAGTAGTTCCTGTAATTCAAAAAAGCAAACCGCGAAACCCCGATGGAGATGGTCAAGGGCATATCGTGGTGGTCACTTGGACTAGGGCCTAGTCAAAGGGCTAGCATGGAAGGAGCCATCGGGAATCATAGATTCGCGAGTCTAGAGGACTTGTGAATCATGACATCGTGAATGCCGAAACTCCGATGGAAGGTTTGACTACGGTCACTCGAAGGCAGGTCATATGGATCAGGTTCCAGCTGGTAGGGGCTAGCTCATTGAGGTGGAGCTCATCGCAAATCGGGTATCGGAGTTTCGAGGAGCAAGCACCCCTTGTTTTTTGCATTTTGAAATCCCTAACCCCGAATTCCTCATAGTGCTCAGGACCGGGCCCATGGTTCTAATGCCTGGTCATAAGAGAGGAGGTCTAAAGTGAGGGGCGATTTCATTTTCATTTGGACAAAGGTGCCGAATTAATTCTTAGAAGGGGGCTCTGTGCTCTGCCGACTCCAGCCCGATGAGATTTGGATCCCGGTACCTGCTCAGAATGGATAAAGGAGAAAGAGGGTGGGTGAAGCCTCACGTCACCCATTTATTGCAGAGTATGGAGGTCCCGATTGAAATTTGCTCAGGAGGGTCCCTTGTAGTGGTTCTCTTAAGGAAAGCCACGCCGAGTCTCCAACTCACCAGGGGAACTTGTACATGCCTGATAAACATTTAAAGGGCTCAACTACCCCCTGGCGCGAGCCATGCTGAATTAAAAGTAGCGTATGACAGAACGACGCAGGCCAGATTTGATTGAGGCGACACCATCCATTGAAAGTCTTGAGACGCCTCTGTTGGGAGAAAGGAAGGGAAGACTATATGTAGGCATTTTTGCATTTTGTAAGCATCGATGGTTGAGCAGAGCTCCCTACTGTAATGTTTTAGCAGCTATTCTAGTTTTTAGCCTATGCATCTATATTTGAGATATCTCGTTTATGATAGATAGTTTTTTTGTTCCATCTAGTTTTCGTCTCATGCTTAGAGAGTTCGTGACTGACTGAGTCGCGCGAATTATTACAGTTATGTTATGATAAATGATTTATCGTTGCATTATTGTATTCTCTGGTTTTTGTATTTAAGTGCAAGAAGCCCTTGGATTT